>JAUJPO010108883.1:0-22365 GCA_032270745.1 Tiaropsis multicirrata | reverse complement strand
TTCTGTGTATTTCTGAGAAATCTATTCAAGGTTTGTTTTGATTTATTTTGCTGCTTCGTTATTCTAGCTGACGGAATAAGGGAGGGGGTGATGGACTTAGGCACTTTTACGGTATGCAATGAGAATTTGAATTATTGAAGTTTCAAAATGAATATTGCGACAGCGTTTACCAGAAAGTGTTTGGAGAATAACCACTATTTTTACATTTTTGTCATGACACCACTTTTTAGCAAGTTGTCATAAATACTCAATTTTTTTTGTTTTTAACCCTTTTTTTTTGTTACACTAGATTCTGTCCTCTATCAAAAAGAATTGAAAAAAAAATTGATTTAAAGCCGCACTACTGGACAGTTTGCCATCAAAAAAGTCAGGGCAGCGCAGCAAGTTATTCTTTCTGAAAACTTTTTAAAAGTTGTTTATGTAAAATTTGATGGTGAACTATCAAAAAATTAGTCCTGTTTTGCTTTGCTAATGGAACTCTGAAAAGAAACTGAATGTTTTTATGACGAGATTCAAAATGTTTCACGTAATTTAGATGTTTTGTTGTGTCATTTATTGCAATTATTCTCACTTGCCGGTCTCCAAGATTGATCAAGTGATATCTTTCTTAGGCTGGCCTTGGCCGATAAATTGATATTGATCTTCCTCTTTGACATAAGAACATTTGGATCGGCCAGGACTGACACAGGTCTGTCTAGAACAGCCTAAAGATCTGACCTTTTTGGACCAGCATAGTGACCGGTTATCCAAATTGCTTGGCATGACACAAATTCCAACAAAATGGAAAGTAAGAAAATACTTAATTGCATGAAAATTTTGTGGCATTATAGTTTTGCAGTATCCAAGAGAAAAAGTTATTTCTCTATGTTTTTTAATGTATTTGTGAAACCCCAAAATTTTGATGCAACTTTAGATTATTCCAAAAAAAATGATCGATATTCAGTCTCAGTAAAGATAAAGTCAGTAAATTTTTATATATATTTTGATAAACTGATTTCCTCTTTAAAGATGTAGGAATAATGTTATTTTTTGTAAAGAAAATGGGATTGAAAGTTATTGGAGAAGTTGTTTTGAAGTATGCTGGTCAACCTTTATTTTACATTTGGATCACTCATGCTACTTATGTGACAGTCAAGGTAACATGTGTATCACTCAGAGCATCACTGAATGGTCTTTATGGCAAAAGTAACATTGAAAAAAAAGCAGATCATCAATCAACTGTCTTATTTTTCCCTGATAAAAAGCAGTTGTGTCCATCACTGGTACAAGAAAATAAAAAATGCCAGGGAATTGAAACTTGTTTGTATGGACACAAAGAAACCTCTCTTTGGAAGCTTATAAATACCCTTGCGTTGAGTCAGTATAAACTAGATGTCTGCGTGTTTGTCATAACATCACAAGATTTGGCAGACATTCTCATTAAAAAACACAAAGAAGGTGTAATAGTGCGAATTGTCACAGACTGTGAAAAAATGGACCTCAATTGCTCGCAAATTGAACAGATGCGAGCTAACGGTATTCAAGTGCGCCATGATAAAACGTCATACTTTATGCATCACAAATTTGCTCTTATTGATAATGAATATCTGGTAAATGGGTCTTTTAATTGGACCAAACAAGCTATCACAGGGAACCAGGAGAATGTGATCATATCAACAGAGAAAGACTTGATTTCACCATATAGAATGCAATTTGAGAAACTTTGGGATACGTATAAACCAGGTGCTCAGCATTAAAACTTGGCTGTTCATCTTTTCTTTTTGTGTATATTGTAGTTTTAATTTTTAAATTAATACCCTCTAGTGACTTTACTTTATGAGAATAAACGTTGCTTTTAAATATGCTCAAGGTTTGTATTCTGTATTATGCCATTTGGAATTTTAACATTCTTAATCCCACAGTAAAATGTTTTCTGTTTTATTTAGATTAAAGACAAACTATAAAAATTAATACAAGCTTTACAGAAAAACAAGATCAACAGCAAAATGTTGGCTTTGAACTTGAGCCGGGTTGACTACCTTCAGGTTGGAGTTACCTCAAATAAATCTATGACTGTTATCCCTACCGCTGCTGGCTCTTCCTCCAAACCTACCACCCAACGCATTGTTGTAGGTGATTATGATGGTGTGGTGACTTGCTTCAACATCAAAAAACATGTTCCAAACATATCATACAAAACCTTGCCTCTCGAACACAAAATCCTTCGCTTGTGTATGGGTGCTAGGACAGGCCCGCTGATGGAAAAGGTCTATGTTAGCTCTGGAAACGAAGTTTATGGTTTCAACAAAAAAGGAAAAGGCTTTTTGAAGTTTGATAGTAATTTAACTGAATCCATTCAAACAATGTATACAGAGAACCTGGATTTGTATCTTTGTGGCAAATATATTTGCAACCATTATCATGATTGTATCGACTCCAACTATTATCTTTCACCAGATTTGATCAATGACATTATAGTCTTACCAGAATCTGATGGGCACAAGCCGATGCCAATCTTAGCTTGCCAGGATCGTGTTTTGCGTGCTTTAAATGGATCTGATCTACATTATGAAGTAGAAATTCCTGGGTCACCATCGGTAGCTATTCTTGGCGGTCAATCAGAGAATGGTGATGACAGTGTTGTGTACGGAACCACAGATGGCAAAATTGGGTTAGTTCAGTTAAGTGCCAGTGCTCCTGAACACGTGTGGGAAATTAGCAATGATCAGCAATCAGGAGATGTGTTGTCACTGGATTTGTATGATGTTTCCAGTAATGGTACCAAAGACTTGTTGGTCGGACGAGCAGATGGTGTGATTGAGGTCTATGGTTTTGATGAAGGTAACAGCCCCTTTCAACATTACAAGTATACATTGTCTGAGAGTATAACTGCTGTATCTGGAGGTTCTGTCTGTGCACCAGGGTATCAAGAAGTAGCTGTTTCCACCTACACTGGATGGATCCTTGGCTTGACATCAGAACCCCAGCAACGTCAAATCGGTATGCAAGGAAGCAACACCAACGATACTGTCACCGCTGAAACCAAACAAAAGATTACAGATTTAAGTGCTGAAATTGAAGAACTTCAAGGTCTTGTGCTTAAAGAACGTGAAAAATATCAACAAACCGCAAACTCCAAAACAGCAGTTTCAGCAGTTCCATTGTTTGAGATCAATGATCGTTTCCAGTTGAACCATAGTGATGCAAGTTACACATTGAGTATTGAAGTTTTGATGCCAATCGATATTGTCTTGCTGCAGAGTGACGTTCCTGTTGATCTTCTGGACGTGGAAAAAAATTCCGCTGTGGTGTCTTACAGTAGTTGTGATCCAGAGAGTGGTAATTTCCTGCTAGCTACCTACCGGTGTCAAGCAAATACTACAAGATTGGAATTGAAAATCAGGTACAATCATTGTAAAATTTAACTTCAGTTTTCTGATACTATGATGGATTTCTGGTTTATTGGACACTCAGCAGAACTCTTTTGAACAATTTTGGCTCCTTGTTTTTAGAAGGGAGTTTTTTTTTACAGTTTGAATGATTTTCTAATTTGTAGCATCTAGAATCATGTTTGATTCAGAAGGTATCCAATTAAGGAATATGAACAAAAAGCAACACTCTCTCCCTCAAAATCTTCGAGAATTTTTTCATCATTTCATCTACAGGACAATTGAAGGACAGCATGGTCATCTTCAAGCATACATCACACCGCGACTCCAACCTAAGACTTGCATCGTCAAACAGTATCAAATCAAACCGCTATCACTACACCAAAGATCTCATGTCTTCGATCAAGACAGACCGCACAACGAATTGAAATTGAGTGGACAGTTCAGCCAAGCTGAAATCCATTCGTGGGTGTACCATGCACTTCCTGAAGTTCCTGAACGAGTTCCAATGGACAATGAGGTATTTAAAGAATTTTCAAGATATAATATTATGCACCCACTGTACTGAGTCAATTTTGAACTTTTGTTCTTGTATTGATCCATCCTTAAAGATCCTAAAGCATTGAGATTGAGTTGTTTCTATATTGCTAATTTCATGCATATATGGCGACTTTTAAAACATTTTTTGAATCAAAACTACACAAACAAGGTTCTTGTTTTCTGTAAAACCATCTATTAAAGCTGTATAGCTGATCTTTATTTACTAAGAACAATACTGAATTACCTTCAGAAACTTTTGCAGAATTTATTTTCACGGTCAATAGTATCAAAATTGAAAAGTTGCGGAATTTAATTTTGCAACCAGTGATATGGCAGCAAATCTTGCCTCTGTGTCTTAAAAAGATAAGTGCACCCCACCATAATGAGTCAATCCGTGTTTTGTGGGATTTAATTTCACGAGTTACACCCAAATTTATTTATTTCTAAAATTTTCTTACAAAAGTTTCTTTCCGGTTTTTAAGGTGAATAATTTATAATGTTTACATTTTCTTCTTTTTGTCATTTTAGATTTCTTTTTATTTTGTTTCAACGTTTTTGGATACTCAACTGGAATGTCGGTACAGGTATAGCTCCCCAACAGCCGCATAACGTTATTTCAACATTGCTTCAACGTCTAAATAACGTTCTGACGTTGAAACAACGTTGTTTGGACATTGAAGCATCGTTCTGTGTCTGCTGGGTCAGCACTTTGATTGGCGGGATTGGGTGTAGGGATTGTAGATGATTATATGTCCGGGGTTACGTGAAATTGGGTCAAGGAGTAAATGTTATTTTGTCCCCTTGGACATTCGAACGCAGGAGGCAGAAAAATCGACAATCGTCTAAGTGTAAAACTACTGTCTGGGGGTTGAAAAGGTATAAGAAAAATCCCAGGCTAACTCTAAAAAAAGTTCGTTTCCGCGTTACCGGCCGGGTGAGAAATTTATTTAGGTCACCCGGCCGCCAAAAAATAATGAGCTGTAGAATGGGTGTGAGAATCTCTGAAATTTAAAAAAAGCAAACAAACATCTTTAACAAAAAAATTGTAGTTTTTGAACTTAAATATATACATCACATAATCCTAAAAAAAATGTAATAAAAAAGATTTACTCCGGCCTCCCGCATGAGTCTTTTTTTTCGTCACCCGGTAACGCGGAAACGAGGAATTTTTTAGGGTTGGCCCCAAGTATAATTCTTTCCAGGAACAGCCTAATTTGAAAAACTTTTGATATTTTTACTTTAATTGTTTTTTGTTTTTTTTGAGGAAACATTGTGGCTTTTATGATCGATTGGAAACATTTTTTTTGCAATAATGAGTTGCAAATCTCTTTCAATCTGTTGTTTTGAGTCCAATATTCCAGAAAAATGTCATCATCTTGTAGAAATTTAAGAAACTGGTATTAGAGTCATGATGTCATAAACCTTGTATAGATTAATACTTTTTTGTAGTTTTTGTTACATTTTTAACATTATTTTTGTGATGTTCTTTTTCAGCAAAGGCCAAGCAACATTTAGGTCTGACAACATCTCAACCATCTCCATTCTCAAAGATGTTTTATCCAAGGAGGCTACCAAACGCAAAATGAACTTAAACATATCTTGTGATCTCAACGAAGATTCCATCCCTAACGTTCTATACCGCATCCACCCCAAATTGGAATATCAGCTGTTGTTGGCCAAACGTGTTCAACTGATTGACGGTTTGAAAGAGCTGGAGACGTATGAAGGGAATGTTGATTTCTTGACAGAAGAGTACCGAGAAATCCTGGAGAATGCTGACATTCTGCAAGAGGAATTTAAGAAGCAGCCGTGTCATTTGGAGCGTCTCTATGGCATGATTACCGATCTGTATATCGACCGGCACAAGTTCAAAGGTCAGAATGTGAAAAATAAGGTATCGCTACTGATCTCCATTTTGGATAATTATGATTTGGATTCGCTTTTGGAGTTTTTCCTGGAATCCTGATTCACATCTGATTACTTTGAAAACATGGTTTCACTCTCTTCATTCTCGAAAGCCACTGGCAACTTTTTTTGTTACTTTTTGTACTGTAATGCATTTGTGTGAATTATTGCTATAAACACAAAAATTTGTGTTTGATACATGTTACATTCTGGGGTTGTTTATATGCTTTTATCCTTGATAATAGCAATTTGAACAAGTAATAACATTTGATGTATTATAACATGTGTAGAAAGTTACAAAGTTAGTTTTTTCCTCTACAAATAAGGAGAGACTTTGTAGTTTGCGGGGCCAAAAGACCCACCTGCCAAAGGCAGATCTCTCTTTCAACTCAACTCTAACTTATGCAGCCAGAAATCAAAGGTCAAAGTTGTCGAACCAGATTGTTTCGTTTAAAAAAACTTTTTGCGCCTAACTATATTTTAAAAGATTTTGAATATTATTATCATTGAAAACAATTCTTTAAGAGATTTTGATATTACATTGATAACAAAAAAATCTTGGGAAGAAAGTTTTGATTTTAAAATTACAAAAAAAAATAAACATCAAAATGTTAAATATAAATAATCAATAATAATAATATATTACGATGAAATTTTTAGCACTTGTACATAAAAAAACGATATAATATACAGTAAATTATGCTATCTATATTATATGGGGTGTGTTATGTATAAAATGAACAAACTACGTGTGAATTTTGTTTTTAAACAGGCCATGTAAATACTTGTATTAAATTTGTAGAATATTTAACTACACGGTATCCATATTACTACAGTGACGTAGATTATTCTATTTGTAAGCTGTTCTTTTATGAACAAACTGTCGTCATTTTCTAGCAGACATGCAACGTTATTTCAACATTGTTTCAACGTCCAAATAACTTTCTGGCGTTGAAACAACGTTGTTTGGACGTTAAACATGTGCCCGTCTTATAGAGATGTACGCTTTATAGATAGATATTGAGATGAAATGAAATCAGTCCTTTCGTCCATTTAGGCTTTTCCAGAAAAAATCCAAGGATGTTGATTTTTCACACCAAGCCAGGATATTCTTGGTCCTCAAATTCTTACCCCCTGGATATATTATGATATTGAAAACTTTGAAACCCCACCCCCTAGATATCCTTGGTCTTCAGATTCTTACCCCCTGGATATCCTAGGGTATTGAATATTTCGGACCCCCCCTGGATATCCTATATCCTCAACAGGGGGGATACGGACTTTTTTTGGAAAAGTCTATTAGTGCAAAAACAAGTGACCGTCTTATAGAGGTACTCGCTTTAGAGAGATTGAAATGAACTGAAATTAGTCTTTTTGTTCCAAAGAATAGTGTCCGTTTTAGAAAGGTTTCAATGATTAGGTGGTTTCAAATTAGAAGATTAAATAATATTTTAATACAGAGTTGTTTTTTCTTAATCAGAAGTGCCAGCCTTATATTCAAATCAAACATCTGGTATTAGCTATTAAAACATAACAGTAGGGAAGTGATTTTCAAATGATTGATGCAACCATTAGAATAAGCTGTGTAATTAATGTCCATTTATTTTAGTGTAATTAACCAACTGTGTTTACAATTTGACCACAAAGACAAATTGTTTTTTTTTAGTTGTAAGTTGTAAGCTTTGATTAGTTTATTGTATGAAAACAAGAGTAGTATTAACTATTAGGCCGGTCTCCATTTAGCGTGCGCAGCTCTAGCTTTTCATGTTTCTCTATTCTGATTGGTCTCGGAGTTAACATTACGTCAGTTTGTTAAGTAATGTAATCTCTAAGACCAATCAGAATAGAGAAACAGAAAAGGCGTTCGCTGCGCGCGCTGAGTGGAGACCGACCTTAAGACTGTAAATGATAGCCTCTGCAAAAGTCACTACATTGTTGTTTTAATGTATTTAGTATAAGTATAAAGAGGTAGGCTTTCTTATTAAAGGAGAGTTATTAGTTTCCATATAAGGTAATATGACAACTAGTACACTCTCCTCCATTGGTTATAGCCTATGTACCTCTCTATCCAAGCCTGTGTCAGTAGAGGTTGTGGATCTGCCAATTTGAGACTCAAGTTTTCCGTACTACGGAAAATCTCTTAAACGAGTTTGGAGAACGAAGCATCGAGACACAAATTTGTCTCTTTTATTCAAGTGATATTTAGAGACTTTCGTACTGAAGAACGGAGTAGTCTCAATTTGGAATATGAATTATATGAATAGGTTGGATTTCAGTAGCTTTCCCATAGCATAGGCTCTAGTATACATACGTAATAGTAGGTTAAATAGAAATTCGATTTTCTCAAACTTACAAGACTCCCTAGACTGGAGTCGTTTATAGCGTAATTTTATTCAATACGACAAAAATTCAGCAGCGGGGCTAATTTGTATATAAACTTTATTTTTGTAGTCTTGTGGTCAATAATTTTTTGCGTACTTAATTCTAGTCGACTACAAAACCTCTCATTTGTTTGCTATTTCTCACTGCTAGAACATTTATTTTTATACATTTCCATTTTTTTTTATCTTTCAGAGAGAAAAAAATTTACTAAAGAGAATAAAAAAGTAATACATTGGAACAACTAATCAAGTTGTTATTATGTGCTTTTGGTATATTGGTTTTGGTGTTGCTGGATAATTTTATTTTGGGTCTGGTGTTGGTATTTCCAATTTTTTTTATAAAAAAGTGGGAATTGTTATTGTGTGGTACTTTGGTGGCTAATTTGAAATTCTGTTCACTTTTTTTTTGCATCGTGTATATTCTTGGTTATTTTATCCTAAAGAAGATTTGATATTATTGTTATTGGGCTGTTCCACCAAAAAAAAATGTTTTGCACGGGGGTTTGATGATATATGCTTTTTCTGATAATTTACACCCGGATAGTTTTACCCCCGGGACAAGCGTTAATTTGACCCCCAGATACCCAAATTCTATCTCTGTATATCACAAGTTTATCCCCGGACACGAGCCAGTTCATGTTACCCCCGGACAACATATCCTTCACCCCTGCACACTTTATTTTCTAAAAAAAAAACAGTTTTACAATAAAAGAAATAATGGCTGGTAATTTTTGGTTATCTTCACACCGGCAACAATGGTTACTAACTCGCGAAGAACTATCGTCAGAAATTTCAACAGATCTTCGTTTCTTATCGACGGAAGAATATCAAAAACTACACATCTTTTTCGCCCATTTCATACAGAGCCTTGGCGAGTTGATGAAATTACGACAACAAGTTATCGCGACTGCTATCGTTTATTTTCGACGGTTTTACACTCGGATTTCGTTTAAAAGTGTTGACCCCTTGCTACTGGCACCAACCTGTATCTACGTCGCTTGTAAGGTCGAAGAATATGGGCCGGCACCCAATTCAAGATTCTTAGCTTTCTGTACCACAGTGTGCAAGTCGAAATTCAGTTATGTCTTTCCAACTGAATTCCCGTACCGCATCAGTCATATTTTGGAGTGCGAATTCTATTTGCTTGAAGTTATGGACTGTTGTTTAATCGTGTTTCACCCTTACAGACCGTTAACGAAATATGTGACTGATATGGGTCAAGAATCCAACATCATGCAGTTCGCTTGGAAAGTGTGTAACGATTGCTTACGTTCCGAAATACCGTTACTTTTTCCGCCCTACCTCATAGCTCTGTCCGCCATTTACATGGCGTGTGTGTTCGAGAAACGCGATTGCCAACAATGGTTTGGTGAATTGAACGTGGATATGGATCGTGTTCTCGGGGTTGTTCGCGAGATATTGACTTTGTACGAGTTGTGGAAAAGTTTTGATGAGAAGAAAGAAGTGCCCTTGTTGATTAAGAAAATGCCGAAGCCTAAGAGTGGCCCCAACTCAAGACCGTCGTCTGCGACACCCATGTTGAGACAACATACACCTTCTCCAAACTTACAATGATAATGGATAGTGGTGCCGTTGGTGGGTGTGGCTGAGATGGTTTGTAGTGTTTCAATCAGACTGGTCATGTCTTTTAGATCCATGCCAGGGTCATTTCTTTTACTTTAAGGAATACTGAGTACTTTAGTTTGAGAAACCTTCGAGGGAGAAACTTTAACGGGGTCAAAAAGTCGTGAAATTTCTTTTGGATTTAAGAAGATTTAAGAATTATTATTTGACATCATAAACATTTTCATCAGACCAATTTTTAGAAAATTGAAAAAAATAATTTCGCGAAAAAGGGTCAGAGTTTCCCTGATCAAAAGTTCCGGCCTATCTATAAATGTAAACCGGACACCGGACACACAAAAAAACATGATTCGTCTAATTTTTAATTCTGAAAAATGTACGCAACTGCGGTGTCCGTGTTTGTTTAAAGACAATAAATACAATGAACACTTTCGTTCGTTATTCGAAAATTGCCAGAATTTCATAATATCCAACATGCGTAGTCTTTTGTACGGAAACATCCTAAAATTCAAAACCTAGTGGCGAAACATCCGGATTTTTAGGATAATTCCGTATAAATTTATTATGTATTATTACGTACCGGATATCATGAGCTACATTTTTCATGGCATTTTTTTTGTTTTGTTTTTGTATTTCCGACTGTAGAATCACGAAACTACCATACTGCGAAGGTTTCAATCTTAAAATTTCAGGACTTTGTAAATAAACTTGGTAGGTTTAGTTTTTAACTCACCTTCTGTCTTTATGAAGAATGGGATACTCGGCTACAACGGCTCCTATGCCCGGGGGGGAGGGGGACTCGAGGTAAGTGACCTACCGGACGTGTGACCCTTAAGGGTAGGGATTTCGAGGTTCTGCCAAAACCCAGGTACACCCAGGTGCACTGTATGGGTAGGAAGTTTTAGAAAATTTAGGAAACTTTTGCTAAAACTGGGGGAAATGGTCGAAAAATGCACTGTAAGGGTCGGTTTTTCAGTAAATTTTGCTCTGCAGGGTTTGATTTTGGGTAGTTTCGAGATCGAGTACCCCCTTTCACCGGTCTCCTACGAATAAGTTATTCACTGTAAGGGAAATAAAAAGATAATTTTAACCTCTTTTCAATTTTTATGGTACTACAAGGGCATGGTTTTGAAAGTCCAATTTTCCAATCGCATATGTAGGACTTAAAAAGTTTTAAAATTTCCCCATGTTTTCATCGTAGAAATATTAAGAGTTGGGGTATTTGTATAGTTTTTTTTTTTCGGGAAAAAAATCCTGAAAAAGTCTTTGAATTCGCCACTCTGTTATGTATTTCATGGCCAAAAAAGGCCTGGTGCTGTCCGAGCATAAATTTACATAAACTATTCGTTTATTTATTTATAGAGATCACTAAAATAAAAAAAATAAAAAACCTAATATATGTTCAAAAATATCGATGCAACAAAGATCGAAAGTAGCATGGATTAATTTGTATACCATTGTTGTGATAATAGCAAAATCTGGGTTGTAAAGGATAATGTAACACAAATTCTTTATGATTTCGAGATTTTTTATTATTATTAACACAAGAACATGTTCGATGATATAATGTATGGGTTGAGAATACGCAGCGAACATCGTAACTGGATCAAAATTGGAATGGCCGCCATCGTGGTGTTGTTTCTGTTTTATTTCATGAACATTCTACCCTCGTTGAGTGGACAACAAATTTTCCAGGGAGGAGAGCAGTCCATGAAAACATGCAAATCTAAAGACCTGGCACACCTAACGAAATCGCAAGTTTGTGAGTATACATACCGGTATCCTTTGACTCCACCTTCGGAGACGTCCGGCGGAAAGAGCTACCGGATTGCCATTATAGCGGACTTAGACGAAGAACGGTCTAAAGTTCCGGGCGAGAAATTCCAGTGGCGTAGCTACATTCGATACGGTCATTTGACTCATTATCGCGACGAGAAATATTCGATCACTTGGGACGAAAAGTATACTCTCAAATCGAAGCTGAATGAAAAGGGGCGTGGCTTTGAGTTGTCAGAGTTGTGTGCTTTCAATGGGAAATTATACACGGTTGACGATCGAACTGGTATTGTGTACCATTTGTATGGACCCGAAGGCGTCACAAAGCCGGTCCCCTGGGTCATTTTACAAGATGGTGATGGGCTTGATACAAAGGGCTTTAAGGGAGAGTGGATGACTGTTAAAGATGGTGCTCTCTACGTGGGAGGGTTAGGTAAGGAATGGACGACGAAGGAGGGTGCTTTCATCAATTACCATCCACTTTTCGTCAAAAGCATTAGTCCCGACGGCAATGTCGTCCATCATAATTGGACTGAGAATTATTTGAAGGTAAGAGCTAAAGCTGGGATTCGGTTTCCTGGCTATATGATACACGAAGCGGTTATGTGGAGCACCATTAAGCGACGTTGGTATTTTTTGCCGCGTCGTATGTCGACGTTCAAGTATAACGACGTCGATGATGAACGTCACGGCACTAATGTTTTAATTTCGTGCGATACCGATTTCAACGACGTCGCACTGGTACATGTCGGGAAAGTAGATCCGACGCACGGATTTTCGTCCTTTAAGTTTGTTCCCGACACTGGCGATGATGTGGCGGTCGCGCTCAAGTCGCGCGAAATTGACGGAGAGATTTCGAGTTATATCGTGGTGTTTAATGTTGAGACGGGACATGTTTTGTTCCCGGAGACTAAAATTGATAATGAAAAATTTGAAGGTATTGAATTTGTTTGATTTTAAGTTAATTAGGTTTTTTTTAGATATGAATGGCATAATTATTTTTGTATTGAATCAATTATTTTAGGCAAAAATTAGCATTAATTAATTACTTGAGATGATTATATAAATTTGCTCTTAAAGATCTTGATAACACAGCCCAGGGAACAGTGACACTGTCTTGGCCATTCTGTTTCATAGGATTTTATTAGAATATGATTCAACTTTATGATACCCCGGGGGCGAGAGGATAAGGAATTTTCGTCGGACTAAATTATTCGTCGGACAAAAGTGACGAAATTTTTTGGAGGCGACGAAAATTATGTTCGACATTTTTTTTTCCGATAAGTTACTTTCGAAATATTTTAATTTTTGAGATGTTAATATATATTGAGTACTCTGAGTACTCTTTCTAGGTTTTTGGTGTTTTTTATTTAAATTTAAAGGTAGTAGATCCTAAAGATTTTATAGGTTGTTATATTTGTCATCGGATTAATGCTTTTATTGAGAAGGTCGATTTTTCTTAACACCAGCCCCCTGGATATCCGTGGTCTTCAAATTCTTACCCGCTTGATACCCTAGGATATTGAAAATTTCGAACCCCCTGGATATCCGTGGTCTTCAAATTCTTACCCTCTTGATACCCTAGGATATAGAAAATTTCGAACCCCCTGGATGTCCGTGGTCTTCAAATTCTTACCCTCTTGTTACCAAAGGATATTGAAAATTTCGAACCCCCTGGATATGCGTGGTCTTCAAATTCTTACCCCTGGAGATTTTTTCTGGAAAAGTCAATTTCAGATTTACGTTCTTTTGAGTTTCTTTTTGTGCGAAATGTTGTTGTGGTCTCAGTTAGCTGTTATATTGGATGAGCGAGTCAACCGTAAAACTGTTTTGTTGACTAGAGAGTTGACTGAAAATCCTAATTATTGTTTTTATTATTATCAATTATTTATATTGTATTTTGTGGATTCTAAAGGAAGTACAAGCAAGACATTTATATCTATTTTATTAAGCGGTTTAATGATAAGTTTTATAAAAAAGGTGCTTACAAAATATTGAATAATGACCTCGAACTTTTTGCTTTTAGGAAGCTTTATACACGTTTTCTTTATAAGAACATTCAAGTTCGAAGAAGCCTTCTAATGTTCTTAGCTTTTTCTGGTTTCAAGCCTTAAAATGTTTTTAAAGTGTTCTTAATTAAGTCTTTTAGTTCATGTGTATTTAATCAAAAATGAAATTTTTTTCTTATTTCTATACTTTTGATCCACGTTCTTAACTTGTTGACCTCGAAGCCTTATGTTCTTATATACTTTGTTCTTATATGAAAAGACGTGTATAATAATTCGAAACCCCATAGTTATCTCTTTTAAATATACCTTTTTCGAGATGAGGGTATATGAAGCTGCCAAATTGAGCCCATTGAAGTTTTCCGTAGTAAAGTCTCTTAAACGAGTTTGGAGAACGAAGCATCGAGACAAAAATTAGGCTCTTTTATTCAAGCAATTTTTAGAGATTTTTGTACTGTCTCAGTTTGGCAGATTAATTATATGAGATGCACAAAATGATTGTTGGCCTCGTTTCCAAATTACAGCTCAATTGTGCTTTGCAAACGAGTCCAAAAATATTTTACATATCTCGAGAAAAGTATATTCAATAATTCTTTTTTGACTCTCTTTTGAGCTCTCAGAATTCATTTTCTATTATTCGATACAAATTCCATTCCCTTATTATGAAATTGAATTCCAGAGTGTCAATCTCCCAGTAGGCACGGAATGTTGTTTTGACGGCCAAACGAGGTTGTTTCAACGTCAGAACGCGTTTTGGACGTTAAAACAATGTTGAAATAACATTCTGTATCTGCTGGGCTTGTGTTATGTTTCCAAACTTTGGGATTAGATTCCGAAAACATTCTGGGAAAGGCGAAAGAAAATAAACTTTTGATCAAACGAAAAAATGTGAATAATTTTTCACGAATTTTACATCAATTTCAAAAGTTTATTTTTATTGTAACTGATTAACATCAGCAGGCACGAAACGTTGTTTTAACGTCTAAACAACGTTGTTCTAACGTCAGAACGCTATTGGGACGTTTATATACTTTTTGATTTCAACTTACAGTAGAGTCAATAATTACTCCTTTGTAGAAACCAGGACAGTATCACTTATTTACTTTTGTTGTTTTTGTGTCCTCCTGGTTTCTACATATTAATTGTTTTTACTGACAATTTTTTCAACAGATTTTAGACCAGGCTCTACAGCGCCGTGGACACGAGATAAATATTAGGGGGCCCCATATGTTTAAGTATCTAAATCCCGGTCTCCACTCAGCGCGCGCAGCTCTCGCCTTCTCTGTTGTGATTGGTGATTGATCTCGGAGATAACATTACGACAGTTTGCTATGTAATGTTATCTCAGACCAATCAGAACAGAGAAATATGAAAGGCGCGCGCTGCTCTCGCTAAGTGAAGACCGGGCTTAAGGTTGTCCTGCCACGGTTGGAGCCGACGGGCCAGGAAATTCTTTTGGAAGGACCTACGGACAACTTGCCCCGGGTTGTTACGGTACTGTTCTAATAATATAAAATGACTAATGTGTAATGACTCTTAGTCTTATTAAACGTTTAATGTCCAGATTAAAATTTGTAAAAATAGGTCACTCAAAACGTTTTTTTTTTTCATTTTTGATGTCGTCGTAGATTTCGCCATATTAGGAAAAATAAGTTTCCCGCAGACGGTCTATATTATTTTATATAATAAAGTTTATCAAACTGTGGCGCGGGTCATTTCGGCTTAATTTACACTGATATGTTTTTTGTAAGAACTAATTCGTCAGGCACACAACGTTATTCTTACGTTGGCTTGATACGCTTTCTTATTATTTTTGCTACTTCATTTTGACTTAGTACACTCATATTTAACTGGACTTGGAATCTTTATACTTTATCGGACAAAAAATGTCGGACAAAAGTGACGAATTTTTTTTGAGGTGACGAAAATTTAGTTTGACGAAAGAAAAGTTCAAAAAAAAAAGTTTTTTAGGCTAAAATTTGCGTTTTTTGGACAAAAGTGACGAAAATATTTGTGGGTGACGAAAATTATGGCCGACGAATAATTTAGTCCGACGAAAAATTAGTCCAACATCGTTTTGTCCGATAAGGTACTCCACATTTTCTTGGACTTTGATACAAAAAAACCTCCAAAAGCACTCAATCAAATAATGATAACTAGGTGCAAGAATTTTTAAAAGGAACACCCAGTTTGCGAGTGGATCCTGTACCAAACCTTACTTATTATGTAGCTGATGGTAGTAGGCTTTGGTACTAGCTAGTTCGAGTGGGGGAATGGAACAGGTCGATATTTTTTCCTTCCTTTTTCTCGCTATATTTATCTTTAACAATTTGCTAAAACTTTAATCTGTTATCAAATCACACAGTTTTTTGCACACGTCTTTTTTTCAAATCGTTAAATTTTAGGTCGAAATTTGACCCCTTCAAAGTCAAGAATTTTTTTTGAGTTGAATTTAAAATTAGAAATACTTGAATACTGAACTGTTTCTGGTGCTTCCTCCAGGGATATTTTGAAACTGTTAGATCCAGGCTTTAAAGCTATTGAATTGTGTTGCGTCTGTTTGTCCTCTTGGATAATCTTTAACTGTTATCTAATTATAGGAATCGGTACCCCTGAGGAAATTCCTTCCCAGCCATATTCCACTCAATATTATTTCCAACATTGTTCTCAACGTCCAAATAACGGTCTGACGTTGAAACAATGTTGTTTGAACGTCAAAACAACCTTCCGTCCCTGTGCCTGTTGTGTTAAAATCGGGTTAGCCATAATAAAATGGTGATTTTTCTGATATTATATAGACAAATGAAAAAAAGAAATCTAGTATTTTTTTGAGAAAAGCTCGTAAAGTTTTTCGAAAATTATACAATTAGGCACAAACGTAGATATCGAAAAAAAAGTCAAAATATATTAAGCAGTAAACATAAGCTTTCATTTTTAGTCACTGTCCCAGCAGACACTTACATATAATGTATCTGCAAAATGTTGTTCTTTAGTACAAAAGTCTCTAAAAATTGCTTGAATAAAAGAGACAAATTTTTGTCTCGATGCTTTGTTCTCCAAACTCGTTTAAGAGACTTTACTACGGAAAATTTCGATGGGCTTAATTTGGCAGCTCCTTAACGTTATTTCAATGTCCAAATAACGTTGGGACCCCTCCCTTTCTGTGGTTTGGATATTTTCATGTATACTTTTTCTACTTTTAGAGTCAATAATTGAATAATGGAAAAAAAATCATGATTTTCGATCAACTTGGCACCAATGAAATGAAAGAAAAATTGATGCTTTGAAAGAATTTTGAAGGTTCTCACATTAAAGAAACCCAAAAAAGTCTGTTGGTGATGATCTATCATTTAAAAATGAAGATTAAAGATGGCCAGTATGGGTCCTCACAACTAGATAATGAAGAATGGTATGTTTTTACTTTGCACAAAAGACGTTTTTTCCAACGTTGTTCCATATATGTTTACCACACCCCTGTCTTTGTACCCCAGTAGGTACCAAAAGGTTAATGGGTTATTGGTAATGTTTTTCTAGGTGTCATAAAAATTTATTGTTCTTTCATCATATATTGCTACTCTTTGTGATTCTTTGTTTTACCACTGGGACCAGAGAGAATTCGGGCTCTTTTGAGAGATCTATCCGCTTGGGTGACCAGGTGGGGCCGGATCTCAGTGGGTCACGGACACAGGGGGTCACATTTGTCACAATTTCAAAATACGATTGCTTTGATTATGACATCTCTGTTTCGGTGACCTGTTCGGGATTCAGCCTATTCATTAATAAAACGATGAAAGAAACCCAACACGCACACAACGTTATTTCTCGAACGTTGAAACAACATTGTTTGGACGTCAAAACAACGAATTTCGTGCCTGCTTGGAACAATAGATTTGTGTAAGTTTACCATTTTGACCAAAGGTTTTGATTTTCAACACATTGCGTTTGGTTTTGTTTTGTTGCAGAGGTGTATTAGGCCAACCCTAAAAAAAATTTCGTTTCTGTTTCCTCGTGCGGGAGGCCGGAAAAAAATTGTCTTTTTTTCGAGGATGTGATGGTGGTGACGAATTTAAAGATTTTTGGTTTTGCTTTTTCAAAATTTCAGAAATTTTCACACCCATTCTAAAGTTCATAAACTTTTTGCGACCCGGTGAGCTAAAAAAAGTTTGTCATCCGGCCGGTAACGCGTAACGAACTTTTTTTAGGGTTGGCTTTATGATATAGCTTTTCCTGTTGAAGATATATTTTAAGATGTCAGATTACATTGGGATTTAACTCCTTGTTAGGCCTGGGAATATTTTAATGAATTGATAACCTTATGATAAGCCTCTTTACATCATGACCTCATAATGCACCTTTCACATAAACCAGAGTGACTTCATTTAGCTGAGGATTATCTACATACTGCTGTTACCAAGGTTACCGAGTTCATTGTTATGGTAATAATATACATGTGCACATTTTTTATAAGAACATAAGAATTTCGGTTGAGGCTCAGATGTTCTTAACTTTGATCCACATTTTCTCAGATTTCCCCAGCCACCATCCACCTCTAAATATAAACCTAAAATGCTTCCCTTGATCTAAGCTTTCATTAGAAAAATTCCCATGCTCAAATTGTGAGCTCTTCATGGTTTTTGGAAAAACTTTCCACCCAATCTGAGCCTCGATGTTCTTATAAAATTGTTCTAATAAAAAAAAGTATATCGTTCGTTGATAATCTGACATTTTTTTATCAGAATGATGAAGTGTTTTTTGGGTAATGCTAATGACACCATCATTTAAAATAAGTGACATCATTTTTGTCAATTTTATTTGTAAGATCAGATTTTACTTTTAAAAAGAACTTAACTTCATTCAGTAAAGGTATGTCATCACCTTCGGAATCGATATTTGAAGCTTTTGATCTTTTCACCGATAACTTGTGATGACGTAACATTTATATATTAAAAGTATATATTATTTCAGAAAGCTTATGAAATTCTACATCTGATGAGCCTAATTTTGGCAATTTTCGAAAAACGGAGAAAAAATGATTTTGTTACAAAGATTTACGTAAAAAAACAGATATAGTCAGCTTCTAAGAGTTCCAAGTCCCCTTAGCTGGAGATTTTTGGGAAAATTTTTGCATGGTTATGTTCCTAAAATAATAAAGAAAAATACGTTGCCTCATTTTTTTTCTTATCGCCTAAATCTAAAGATATTTGCTGTGAAAGTCAAATTTCATGATATTTTTGCTAATTTATGATTTTTTTTGACGTTCAATTCCATATCTCAAAAAAGAAGACTTTAAAAAAAAAAATGAGGCAAGTTATTTTTCTGCGTCGATCATCCTAACCGAACTGTTACGTCAATCCGTCGCCTCCTTAAATTTTCCAAAAAGCTACAGATTTTTATCAGTCGGACATTATTACGTCTTAGTATTCCTATAGTTGTCATTATCTAGTGTGGTTATTAATGGGCGTTAATCAAAAGGAGGGCGGTATTTAAACATTTAAAAAGTTCCGCGTTTGACGTTAGAGCACTGAAATATCATTATATCGCCCAGGTTATCACCTAGGACGGTGACGTTATTTGCGGCCGAGTGACATTAATGGGCGTTAATTAAAAGGAAAAGTTCTTCGTTTGACGCTAGAGATTAGTTTTATTATTCCCTGCCTCATACAGCAGTCACTTTAAAATGAAAAAGCCTCTCTCTATTTTTTTGGATTTTGAGAAAATAGCAAAGTAAGTAAGTACAGTTTTTGATAGAAAAATAGAAAAATTAAAAAACTTTGAATTATTTAAATCATTGTAAATCCAGCAGTTGTATCTTTTCTGAATTTTTAGAACTGCAATTCAGGCAATTAATGTTGGCAAAATATCTAGATTTTCAAAAATTTCCAGACCCCCTTGTTCAATGTTGTGAGATTATTTCGCAAAGGTTTTAGGGACGGTATTTCTCTCTGAGCTCAACACTGAACCGGGGGAGCAGGGGGCTGATTTTCATCTGAATTTGGTACATCATTTTTACCAACATTAACCGTCAGGATTGTATTAGTTTGTAAAGCAACATAGACAACTACACGAAATGAATAAGATTTGTTTTCATGTCAACTGTTCCAAAAATGGAGTTAAATGAAATTTATTTCCTCATATATACAGGCAACGAAAAAAAATATTCAATTTACGTAATCCAAAAACCTCATAGCTTTCACCAGTTTGAAATTTAATTGACCGCAATCGTGATAGACAAGTTTGATGTTAAAAACACTATATACCGCGTCACGTGTCGGTTAAAATTTATGTGTTTTTTTTTAAATACGGTTATATCTTTTTTTACAAAAGAGTAACCCTGAATGGGATTCAAATTCCGAATTTTTCCGAAAAATTTCAACATTTTTTTTCAAATTTTCAAATTTCAGAGTATTTCGCAAAAGCCAAAAACGGTAACCTGAAATCAGCGCCACATCACATCTCACATATATTTTGGTACAAAATTGGTAAGGATTGTAGGGTTGAAATATTAAGTTACAAGTTGTAATTAAGTATACCCAGTAGGGACAAGATACTGTTTCAACATTGTTTCAACGTCTTTTCAACGGTAATGCGCATTGTAAAGACTGCGTAGAAACAACGTTAAAAAGACGTCTTGTGTCTGATGAGTGATCTCTACTTTCATTTGTCACGCCATTAGTCAGGTGATTGGTACTGTAACGTCATGTTTACGTAATCCTTTAATGATACTAACCCTAATATTATCTTTAATTCAGATAAAACAAAGGCGATTCATGACATGGCCCATTTTTTGTCTCGATGCTTCGTTCTCCAAACTCGTTTAAGAGACTTTACTACGGAAAACTTAAGTGGTCTCGAATTGGCAGGTCCACAACCTCTTTATCCCAATCCGCTGATTGATGTTTTCTTATAAAATGAAATGTTTGTGGAATTTCTATAACAAAGCCTCTCTCTCTCTCATCTTAGCGGGACGTCATATGAACAAGCAAGAAAAAAGTAAAAAGATGATAATCTCTATGATGTTAGTCTCGATAATTCCAAATTTTTATATAAATGATTGGGGGTCGATGATATTTTGATTAGTTATTAAGAGACATTTGACTCGAGAGGTTGACGTGTTGCAATTTTTTGGAGTTCTGATAATTTAAGTTGATTTTTTTTGTTGGCGAAATTGTTTTACCTTTGTTCTTTTAATATCGATTTATAAAATGGTGAGTAGTTTTTTATGTTCGGCGTTCAAGGTCTGCGCTGAAAGGCATGGGTACAATATATAATATATTATATAATATACAATTGATCTCTATAACTCGAATGCACATCCATTCTCAAGGATTGATTATTATGTGGCCCGGGCCGTCACCTGGGGTAATTAGCGACGTGAGAGGTGACCTAGCTACGGTGGTCGATTTGGGTGGGGCTCGAACTCACAATCTTCCGATTTGGAAACCAGTGCCCTACCACTTCGACCACCGCTCCTTACGGCTGATTAAAATTTATTCTTGTGAGATTCGAGTGATTCATGCACTGCGGAACATCCTAAAAAACCGGGTGTTTGCCACTGGTTTTTGATGGTTTTTTTAACAATAAGACTAGTGGCTGACACCCGGTTTTTTATGTTTACGTAGAAAAGATTTACGCCAGAGCGAACGTAGTAAGCCTGTTGTTAGCGTAGCGTGCAGTACTGAATCGACGACTGTTTTATATTATATAGTCTAGCTAAAGGTTTGTCCAGATGAAAAAAAATTCGTTTAAAAACTTTAAATTTTCCACGTCACATCCGCCCATCTAGTACCGTTAACTTTTCAGTACCGCCAGAAAGAGAAAAATTTACGGATTCTAACAATTGAAGGGTGTTTTCTCATTAATAGAAAGACTTGAAACCGTCATTTTTGCTTTAAGACAATGCAGTTTCAAAGCAAGTGAATATTTCTATCAGAGGCTATAAAGTGATTTTTGGCTGGGAGGTACTGAAAGAGTTAAGTATAAAATAGATGAATAATATAAATCACTATTTTTTCATAACTTTCATACGAATTTTAATCCATTTGTACAAAACTTGTTCATTATTTGCCTATATCTCCTCCTTAAGTGACCAAAATTTTATGTCATAGGGTGAAACAATTTGTTGTACGGTTTTAAGAAGCTCGTCAGGGATTGTTAATCAAGCACGACTTTTACGTTTTAGTTGCTCTCGATATTCTCTGAAAATACGATTAGCCCAATAAGAAATAAATACACAACTTGATCAAATATTTTGTGAAAGATAAAGGTAGGTATATCGGCTTGTTTGGGATCAAAAAATGTTTTTCCAACGTCATATGTTGAAATAACGTTTTGTGCCTACAGGGAAAGTTTACATTTGGACAACGGAATCCCGACAGCCGTATTTGCTTCTACCTAAAATCACAACACGCGGCCTCAAAAAAAGCAAGGAAGACTGCTTTTATTACAAGATAAACCACAATCAATAAATGTATATATTTAAACTTACACAATCAAGGTATTGTCTATTTGTGATTAAGTTTTATCAAGAATGTATTATAGAACTCTGGATAAACAACTTGCTGAGTTTCTGTAGATTTTTCATGTTCTAGCTATGTCCGCGGTAATGGCATTATTGTTCACCCTCCTATCGTAATAAAATCATTTTTCGTTCCTTTTTTATTGCCTTGTTCTATAAAATACAACAACTCAAGTCCCAAATGAAATCATAAGTTTCAGGTTGATTTATAGGTGTCGAAAACATGCTATCTATAAGAAACTATATGATGACACCAGAAATTTTTATACTTAAGCCTCGTTAAAATCACC
>JAUJPO010108772.1:0-22373 GCA_032270745.1 Tiaropsis multicirrata | reverse complement strand
TACTCAAATCAAGATTGACAAATAGTTCAACATATCAATGAATTCCTTTATCCGAATTTGCAAAAAACTGCATACTCTCATGAGATGTGACACTTCTTCGCCTTGTGTTAAAATTGTGGAAATCATTAGATTTGCAATTTTAAATACATCATCAACTAGTTTTATGTGTCCAATGCTAGTACACACAAAAGAATTCAATTTGAAAGAGATTTGACGGTTTTACTTTGTATTTCTAACGACTAGTTGGCTCATTTCGTCTCCTCTTTTCACAAACCCTGGACTCCCACACTCTGAAAGAGCGAATCATTGAATAGAGCGGATCAGTGGTCAATTATTGAGGTTATTGCGCAACCTGGAACACAGGACGATTGGTTCTCTTATATATGTATCGCCTAATCGCTTCTCGCAACTATCAGATAATTTTTTCAACCCTGGGTTCGAGGTTGTCGTCGCATATAGAATGCTGCGTACGGCATATGTACAGGGTATGTATGGTTCAATAAAGCATAGCCAAGATTTACAGGCCATTTCATGGAAAAAAAGGACTAAAGAGAGACTAAAAAAGGGCACTTTTCCCAATGGTATTCTAACAAAAAATTGTTTTTACCATGCATTTCAACATTATCCTTCAGAATTTGTGGCGGACAGCGTCCGATAATCGGATCCTTAAAAGACATAAAAATGGCCTTGAATTGAAGATTTGTAAAACCACCACAGTGGGAATTTATAACGTTTTTTTTATTACACGATGACGTCACCAATGAAATCTTATTAACTGATTGCATGATAAGTATCTATAAGTATATATATCTATAAGTATATCATGACAAAACCTCTTGCAACGCGCTAAATGAATGAAAGAGGACGGAAACAACAACCAGGTGACGTAAGAGAACGTGCTCTAGTAAAACTCGACTGTTAAGAGGAAGATGGCTCTACTATATGGCACGTTGAAATCATTTTAGCAGGCAGCTTAAAGCAGTTAGCTGATCAGCACAGCACAAAGGTAAAATACAAATCACAATAGCATGGTAGATTTAACATGTGTGCTGTGAATAATAAATATATATAATATTCGAAATATTTGTTGGCGCGTCAAAGAACACCCTGGAACTGGCTACTTTTTGATTACTTAATCGATGATCAAGTTCCTGACTTTCATTGGTTAAAAAAATACCGATGGCATTGCATTGCTACAATCGACGTCACTTTTGTCACCTAAAAACTAACTGCTAAAGTTTTAACCAGAAACATTACGTAATAGTTCTCCAGGATTCTTGGGGAACTCACGCAGCCAGTTCCAGGGCTACATCTCGAGCCATATCAAAAACGTCAAAAGGCGCGCGATGAGCCCTGGGAACGAAATTGATAGATATTTATGTCTACCTTGCTAAACGGACTAGCCTGTAGAAATGTGCGCTATCTAGAGAATAGGCTGTAAAAAACCGTTCGTCGTCGTGATTTTTCTCGGGTACTGAACCTCGCTGATGTAAGAAAGAACGAGAGTGACAGAAAAACATTAAGAAAGAGAAGACAAAGAAGCAGTTCTTTAAAGAATTCTCGTTTATCGATCATCCAGCTTCGCAATTACATATTCCTAAATATGCAACAAAACTTCACAAAGCAAGAACAAGCAAAAAGTCTCACGAACGAGAATGGCAGAAAAGATTAAGAAAGTAGGGAAGAGTAATGCGTGCCACACAAAATTTGGAAAGACTATCCAAGTGTACTCAACAGTTAACGGAAATAATTGCTTTTCAAAACACAATTTTTGCATGCTACATGCAGTGGAAAGAATTTCATAAATGTATCTATACTATATAGAGGTCGTCGTTCGCCCCACCTTTGGCGTTTAATCGCTCTTTCAGAGCTTTAGCGTGGGCGGCCTCCAAACTGCCATCTGAATATCAGATTCAAAGGAATACATGTGTACATACGTTGAAACAAAGCAGTAAGGAGAAATTACAAGTACTCCTAGAGTTAACCTAGAGTACTCAGTACACATTAGCAGTAAACTATAGTTGCATAAGTACATCCGCCATACTCAAGTAACTGTAACTTTAGAATATAGATTTATCTTTCTTTTCGTGTCTACATCTTATTGCTAAATGAAAGATTAACATTTTTAGGAAAATGAAAGAAAAACTGTTTTGAAGCTGAAAAGTCGATAAATTTTCATGTCACAAACAGTTTTCCTTTGACCCACAATCTAATCTATCCATCTGTGGCATAACCATAACCTTAATCCAGAAGAACAGAAGGCGGAGAAGAGTATACTGTAGCATAGATATACATTCTTTGAGGGTAAAACTAAATTTGTTCCCTAAAAGATACTCATTAAAAGAAGGTAGAGAATCAACGTTTCAGGACGAAAAACATAAAGCAAAATTTTCAACGAACTCAAAATTGTCATTAAAATGTAAGAAGGCTACGATAAGGTTTTGACGGCATCTTCTTTAACGTGGACGGGCTGGAGAAAAAGAACAATGTGGTATAACACCACATGGGTATAGAGCCGCCAAATTGAGCCCATTTAAGTTTTTTTTCTTCAATACTGAAGAAAATTTAAAAAATTCTGTTTTATATCAATTTGCTGATCAATAATAATTAGCTCCTCCCTAAAGAGCTTTTACATCATTATAGAGACGATACTATAATTAGTCCATATTATATAAAGACCATGTACTAGTATGCTCTTAAGGCGTGAGCAAATGCATCAAGACGTTTCATCAAAAATGCATCAAAAATTATTTTGATGAGATTTTGATCAAAATTCGAATGTTTTGAAATAGAAGAAAAGTATTTTGATGAAATTAACTCAAATGCATCAAAATGTAAAATTCAGTTTGATGAGCGTAACTATTTTGATGAAAAGTTTGATCGAGAACAAACTTTTTTTCTGTTTTGATGAATATTTTGGTTCAACTCAAATGCGTCAAATTTTTCATCAAAACAATCACTTTGATGGATTTTGATGCATTTGCTTCGGCCTTTAGTGAGTTTCTTAGCATATACTTTCGTAGGAAGAATATTAAAGAGTAGATTAACGCATTGTTATAATATCTATAAACAGAACATATACACCCCATATCATAGGAAGGTGGGACCCCTACCTACTGGAATGATGAGTCCTTAGAACCGTCCCCGGTGAAAATCAGCCTAAAATCATCCCCATTGAAAAACATGAATTTATTTGATATCCCTATTTTCAATGCGGATGGCCTTGACGACCGACGGTCAAAAATTTTATGAACCTGATTGTCAAGAATGCAAAAGACTAGAATGCAAAAAAATTGGGAAAAAGTGTTAAAATTTTCAAAAAGGTTTCAACAAGATTTTCGGACTCTATCAAGTTTTTCTGAGCTTCAAAAAAGGTACCCTGATTTTCCCTTTTTCTAAGTTCCATTTCCCAGTGGGAAATGGTTTGGACCTATTCTTTCAGTGGATAGGGGTTCCACCGGTTCAAAATAAAAACTGGGTGATCAAGTGGAGTTTAAAGCAGCCAAGGTACTGGTAAAGAGAATTAATGATGTATTGTTATTGGTAAAAAAAAATAATTAAGTATTTACAACATTAAGTTTTTAATTAACTAAAACAATGAAAGAAATGTATAAAATGGGAGAAAATTTCATTGGAAAAATATTATCGATCAAATAAACCTAGTAAAAGTCAATAAAATGGAATAAGTTCATTGGAACTACTACGGAGCTTATCCCTTATGTCCTGAAACCTTAGAATGTTCTAAAACAATAGACTCTATTCTTTTGTAATAATAGAACATTAGGATCTATTGTTCTAAAATAATCAATTTTATATAAAAAAAGTCCAGTTGTATATTACTTTATTTATTGCATGAAAATTTCGTGGACATTTTAATTTTGAGGTATCCAAGAGAAAAAATGTATTTCGGTGAGTTTTTAATGTATTTTTCGGATAAATTACTCAAATTTCGCGGTTTTTTGCTCCATATGCATTTTTCGTGGCATTTTAATTTCGCGGTTTTTCGAGCAGGACCGCGAAAAAGCGAAATTTTTATGCCGTGAAACTATTTTTATGCACTAAAGTAGAACACGGACGTGTGAATTTAAATGAATACTTTTAATTTCACACGTACGTAAGTAGAAGAACGAGATTCAGACGGACTTACAGTCGAAATAACTTTCTGTGATACATCAAGCCACAATGTTCACCCAGTATCAGAAAACTTAAGTCATTCATTGACGAGTGCAGAGATGTCAATGAGTTAAAAAAAATTAAGTCAAATTCAAAACATACATAGTACAATATTTATATTGATCAACCTCCTCTCTCTTACAAATGACGTCCAAAGCGTAATGAAAGTTGCATAAAAAAAGCATTACAAAAATTTGCAGAATATTTAAGCAGAGAGGGAGAGAGCTGAGTCGGCAAAAAAAATGCGCATTTTGATAATTAATGAGATAAAAGAATATTATTATATAAGTCAACTGCATAAAATATAAAAATAGAAAACAATTATAATTTGATTTTGATTTTTTTTGCATTTGCATAACAGCTAAACTTGATCCTATACCATAAATTTTGTTGCTTGACACACACAAAAAGTAAACCCTACATTTTTTGTTGAAATTCAAGTAGGTAGTTTTATAAGAACACTTTGAGATTTACGAAATTCAAAATTTGTTCATTGCTTAGGGCAGACTATTTATTCTCCGACAGTCCGAAAGAACTACAAACTTTTCAATGTTTGACAGCGTTGACAGCATATAGATCACTTATATTTCTATGTATTAAACGAGCCTTTGCTTTGTGTTAGCTTTTTCTGACATTATTGTTCTTAAGAAAAATATAAAAAGGGGCATGTTGCAATAGGAACAAAAAAAGGTATTAGTTTTCACCTCTCTACCCATCTGGGGTTTTCTTACTTCATCCCCCTGTCAAAATTTTACACCATTTTCAATCCCAGAAATAAAAAAATAAATCATCAATCATAAAAAAATATTGGAAAAATAATATAGATTAACCAGGAAAAAAACACAAAAATAAAATAATTAAAATGAATCTTTTACTTTTTCCCTTATAATTTTTTGAATGTCTTCAAAATACAAAAACGAAAATTCCTATATACTGTATATATAAAATAAATTAATGTGATACCTGCGACTTTGATTTAACCACAATACAAGCAAATGCATGGAGAAAAGAAATCTTTCTTAGAAAGTGAGACCAGCCACTATCATCTTTGAGCTTATGCCAAACCGTGCACCCACATACAATATTTAAATCTTGAATTCATGATTCATGATATCAAGCAGCAAAGCATCTTACCAACCACCATATATATGGACCAATTTGAGCTCATCATCTGGGTGACACATTTTGGTTCATTCAAATCATATCTGAAGAAAGTGAAGATAAAAACTTTGAAAAGGTTTAGAATCAAGGACCTATTCTGACTAGCAATCTTTCCTTTTTAACCCTTTCAGTGCCAATGTAAGATATATACGACATGGGCTATGCTGGCAATTATATTTTCAACTTGAATTCTTCATTTTAGCCGAAGTTGATGGAAATGAAATGCTCATTTCATATGCAACAGAAAAGGTATCGAGATTTTGACCTTGAAAGTAAAAAAAAAATGCCAAAATTTGCCAAAAACTTGATTCAGTTACACTAGATTCTGTCCTCTAGCGAATAGAATTGAAACAGGAGTGATTTGAAGCCGCACCACTGTACATTTTACCCTTAGGTATAAAGAACGCCCACCGCCCACGCCAATTAAGGGCCGTAAGAGTAAACCTTTAGAGAATTATATATTCTTGTTTCAGCATGTTTATAATATGGTTTCAGCTTAAGCTTTTGTGTAATTGCATGTCAGAAACTGTGAAGTGCATATTTGATCATTTTACCATATAAGGAAGAAGTAACCCTCCGTTGTCTTGTTTCGAAACGAAAAGTAAGGTTTTCAAAAAGATTTGACAAATAATTCATGATGTCCATTAGGTAACCTTTTCTACTGAAGCACCGGGCGTTTGTCCCTAGTTTTGAATTTTAAGCTACAATTTGTGATGCCCATTAGGTAATCTTTTCTACTGAAGCACCCTAAAAAGCCGGGTGTTGGCACTAGTTTTATTGTTTAAAATTTAAAACCGGTGGCAAACAACCGGTATTTTTAGGGTGCTTCAGTAGAAAAGATTACGTAATGGATATCATGAATTGTGGAGTGATTAGTCCACACTGTGTGCTTTTGAAAGTTCTGACAGATTTTTCTCTAATCTAGGAAACAAATGGGTCCCTGACTTCCTTAAAAGTCAAAAGCCCAAAATAACTCATATAGGATGAGAGCGCCGTGTTTACTTTATTATAATCGAAGGCAATATTTTTCCACTGCAATACACACACGTAGACGTAAGCGTTGAAGCAGGAAAACTGTAAAAAGATCACGGGGTTTGTCACTTCTTTCTGTAAGTGCTACCCACGAAGCCAAGCAGACACAAGACCATTCTTTCAACGTCTTTTCAACGTTAAAACATTGTAAAGTTGTTGAAGCAACGTTGGAAAAACGGCTTGTGTTTGCTGCTAGGAAAAGGTCCGGATGTTTTTGGACTGTTTCTCTATTCTCCTCCAATAGATTTTGTATTTTGGATGAAATTCGGACCAACCTTTTCTACTTAACAAAATGAAAACAACATGGTTCAAGGAGATTGAACGAAAAGTCAACACACTTTTTTGACATTGGAAAGGAAAAAATCAACATTCATTTCGTTTTCTAAATAAACCTCTGATTTCATCATCCCTCACCAGAATCTTTTGTCTCATGATTTTTTGAGTGCAAAACGTCGGACATAAGGTTGCAAACTTGTGTTACTACGCTATTAAACTCACTCGACGATCAAAGTGGTCAGTTGCGCATATGGTAACAATAGCTGACCTTATTTACATCAACCTTGAAGGAAGCAGTACATTTCTAAAAGTCTACAGACCTTTAGTCCAATTTGCACTAAAAGAAAAACAAGGATTGGGCCAACCCTAAAAAATTGATATTTTTTCTAGGATGTCATGGTTGTTTGAGTTAAAAAACTATAATTTTTTTGTTAAAATGTTCGTTTCTTTGATTTTTCAAACTTTCAGGAAATCTCACACCCATTCTAAAGTTCAATAATTTTTTGCGGCCGGGTGACCTAAAAAGAATTTCTCACCCGGCCGGTAACGCGGACACAAACATTTTTTTAGGTTTGGCCTTGTATCGAATTTTAGAAATTTTTATGCAACAAAAAAAAATCTGAAATAAAATCCCGGTAGAAAAAGCACTAACCCAAAAATTGTGTGACTTTTGTTCACTATATTAGTACTTCTAAACAAAATATTTTAAAGATCACGTTTCAAATGTTTATATTTAAAATTGCAAGATCTAAATAAACATTCCAATTGAACTTCGTAGGATATTGAGTTGTATTTTATTGAAAAGGTTCGAGTTACCTTATTTGATTGTCTGTTTGTTGAACAGACATTACCCACCAAGTGAAAATATTATAATTATGATGAACGATTTCAAAATGCAAAATGTTTATATGAGTGCCCGGGGAAGATGGGGTAATTTGGGCAAAGATGGTTGGTGGGTATGTGCAGACCTTTAAAAATCTCTCAGGGTCGCAAAAAGCAGAAAAGTCAAAAGAGTCTCTCTAAGGGTTTCGATTTTTGAAACATTCGGCCAAAGGGGGGTATGACTGCGATTGTGCTGGGGCACAAAGAATTTTTTGATAAAAAGAATTGGTATTCAAAATCGGACACTAAACTAAAAATTTGCTAAAGAAACTCACTCTTGTTATAGTGTATTTTTCGGCCATTTACCCCCAGTTTTAGTAACTCTTTATCATAGTGAGCTTCAAATACAGGTGCGTTTAGGGACACCTGGAAACCTTTTGGTCTAAGCCAGTAATTGGCTTTTTCAAGCAAACAAATCCGAAGAGTAAAAATCCGTCGAGAGAAAAAAATGCATATAAATCCAGCGGGATATACGTTTTTAGCGTGGAAATCCGACATGCACAATCGTGAACACAACTCATGGCACAACATCAAAAAATTTACTTTCTTCCCATCTCCCTTCCCAACAATGGTGTAACATTTCACCGCAGCGACATTCCTTCTATTGCACAACATTGATGAAAGGGAAGAGGAGTAGATCTTTACTAAAGGATCAATGTGCCATATTATTCTGTTAAAGAAATTTAGCTCTCAATACTGTAATGTTGAGATTCTCAACATGACGTTCGTTGTTTCAATCTAGAATAGCGAAATTCCTGAGAATCACCATGACGACGGACGGATCTTTACAGCCTATGCTCTAGATAGCGACATCTCCACAGGCTAGTCCGTGTAGACTTGACCTGCGAATAAATACCTCCTTTGTTCTAGAACGAACAATTCTAGAATAAATGCCCAGGCTACGTTTAGCCTGCTACCCGGACTAGCCTGTAGAAATAGGCGCTATCTAGAGCCCGTACAGGCTGCAAAAATCCCGTTTGTCGTCGTGATTTATCTCGGATACTCAACTCGCTTATTTGATATTGTGCAATGTTGGTAAGACAAGAGTAGTGAAACCAGATACAATAAATGGCCATTGCGCAACCTTACACTTAAAATCAAGTAGTTTAATAAATTGCATAAATCCTTTACTAAGAGTGTATTTTGTAATAAGAGCCCCTCTACTTATAATGCAAAGCCTAGTCTAAAGTTGTATTATATTTCACACAAATAGAACTTTTTAGACTTCGGTCGTTTTCACGAGGTTCGCGGCTAGACAATCTATAAAGTATGAGGCGCAGGGAAACGTGTTTAATATAATGGTAATGTATGCGACCTATGTCCTAGTATGATGGTTGTTATAAACGAGGTTAAGAACACGAAATAAATCACGACCACTAACGGGTCTTTACAGTTTTTCTTAAACGTTTCTCTTAAACGAGTTTGGAGAGCCAACCATCGAGACAAAATTTTGTCTCTTTTATTCAAGCAGTTTTTAGAGACTTTTGTACTACTGACATGGTCTCAAATTGACCGATGAATTATATGCAAAGTCAGGTAACAAACACACCCTCGATAGAGATACAGCCTATGCTCTAAATAGCGCACGTTTCTACAACAGTTACTCTCATCCAATGTCTTTAATAAATAAGAACAACGAGGCTCAAAAATGCCAAAGAAAATGAGAACAATCCAACAACCAACTCGAGCTTGGAAATATATAACAAAGGAACATGGAAAGATATGATGAACTGGATAGGAACAACAAAAACTAGGTTCCTCTCCTGGCGGTGTAACTTAGTTGTTTTTTGCGGGAGTAGGAAGTTTAGTTGATGTTTGTATGATGTTCGTGTATTGTTGTTATAAATAAATAAAATTTAAAAAATAAGATTTTTCTTACTACGAGAAAAGAGTTATTGAAACTGGTCAAAATTAACAAAATATGATGGTATGACAGTAAAATACGAAGTGTGAATACAGTGGCGGATACAGAAGGTACTCAAAAATCTTGACAGAGAGCGTTTTAATAACTCTGTTGACTTCCATATAAGGAATATGAACAAAAGCAACAAAATCTCCGTCAAAGTATTTGAGAACCTTCTGTATCCGCCACTGGGTTAGTCATCAAGTTTTAGCAAGCACCCTCCATTTTTTTTACTTTTTTACTTTTTCCGAAATATTGAAGTACTATAGGAATGACAATCAAAAAAATTATGTCAACTACTCAATTCAAAGTTGTCAGCAACATAAAGGAAACATATCTGGCAATTTTGTTCCCCTCCTTTGAGTGACGTTTACAGTTCAATTGCCAAGATATTGAAAGGTGTATCTCAAGAGCATAAAGAAAATAAAGAAAGTAAACAAGGTCCATAAGCCAACACCTCTCGTAGGGAGAAACAACCGAAAATTGATTCCTAACTTGATAATAAAAACATAATAGAAAAGTGGATCCATTTTTTGCATTTGCGCATGTCAAGAGGAACCTAACCTTAAGGTTGAAAAGGAGACGCAACCAGTCATTGAGAACAAAATTGACTCTTGGGAATTGATAGCAAAAGAAAATTAAAAGTTTTGAGAATTGGCATTGATACGAAATTAATTAATACAGAAAGCCTTCTTCTGATAGTCAATCTATCATTGGTCTGGGGGTATGTGTCTGGGGTTACCATTATATTGGCTCGTGCCTGGGTGTAAATCTGTGATATCCGGAGGTCAATGTAACAGTTTTCCAGGCCAGGGTAAGACTCAAAAGAATATTTGAGAGTAAATTATGAGAATAGATTTATATCCTCCAACCAAAACGTGTTCTTTCTTTTCTGGAACGACCCTTTCCCAAATCGCTATAGCGTTAATAAAGAAAGCGACAAGTTCTTTTGTAAAATGATTGTCAGTGTAAATGACAAGTAGTAATAACACCTAACAACAACTACTAACAAGTTTGAGTGTGCAAATATTTTCAAGTTCGGGAGTCGAGGAGGTAAATATTTTTCTTTCTCAGCCAAAAGAAGAGGCTTGGAAAATGAAAACTTGTTTAATCTAACCCTTAGCTACTCAACTAATTCTCCATCTAGTGACAAACAAAAAAACAAAAAATAACTACGGAGACCACACGCACGCATTATTCAACCACAACCACACCGCCTCCCATTTTGGGATGTTTCCAACAGGTCAAGAAAGAATCATGTCAATATTTTGTCCCTTTTCTTCAAGGCCTTGACTGGGTCAATATAGGTCACAAGTAGCCCCTTATGAAAGCGACTTCATCAGTCGGTATTGTAGTCACTTCTGATTTTCATTGAGTGGGTCCAGACATACAGGGTGATTCATAAAAAAGGCAGCCCTAGCCTTTTTGACGTAACTTGAAATCTACTTATTTAATATTATTAAGGAAAAGACATGTAAAATCTTATTACGATTAGATAAGTAAGTTTTAACTTACGTCAAAAGGTAGGGGTACCTTTTTTCATGAATCACCCTGTATAATTCATCTTCCAATTTGACACCACGCCTTTCTTTAGTACAAAAATCTCTAAAAATCGCTTGATAAAAGAGACAAATCTTCGTCTCGATGCTTTGTTCTCGTTTAAGAGAGTTTACTGCGGAAAACTTGAGTGGTCTCAAATTGACACAAATCTATCCAAATAAGCTACCCATTCGCTAAGTTGGTGTTAACCGGGGATCGAACGTGAAACTTTAAGATTGTAAGGCGATTACTCTGCTGTCAACTGAACTAGCCGGCCATCACAAGCCCTTTCTCCTAATTGTTTAATTAGGCTAAAGAAAGACTTCGACTTAAAAAGGCAATACATTGGGCTATTCCACAAATAATCCGTACCCCGTACCCCGTACTCCCGGTAAACGCAGAACGGCTTTTTGACGTGCGGATAACATCATTTTAACGTCAAAACAACATACAGACGCCAGGTAAACATTATAAAAAGAAGACGTTATAATGCTTTTGCTGGTATGAAGATGATGAAAAAATGCTTAAATCGCAGACGATACATACTTTCTTTGTTACTGCTGCGTTCAGCGTACGGCTTTGGTACAGGAGGCGGTTCTAAAAAAATATATAACAGTAACATTTATATAAAACAACTTCTGGGGAAGCAAAGGAATTATGTTCGAATTCATAATACGTTTTTGATAAAATTTACCACCAAATCTGTTAAAAATCAAAAACTATGAAGGACTCACAATTTGAGCATGACAATTTTCCTAATAAAAGCTTAAACCAAGGGAAGCATTTTAAGCATATATTTAAGGGTGGGAGAGGTAGAAAATTTGAGAAAACATTATTCAAAGTTAAGAACATCCGACCCTCAACCAAAATTTTGATGTTCTAATAAAAAAAACATGTATGCATGCATAAGTTAGTACAATATTACAAGGTCATTGGTGAAGGTTTTTTCTTTGGCTAGACTAATGGATATTCCAGACCTTGTCTTGTCATAAATGTATGTAAAAAGGTCTTTATTTAAAATCACTTGGATCGTATCCAATTAGTAAAATAAATCCTGTATCAATGCACAATGGCCTTGATGCAAATTTTTAATAATATATGAAAACGTTATTGTTGTTTGCAGCTTAGCCTGTACCAAACCCTACTTTTTATGTAGCTGACAATAGTAGGGTTCGTTATATATAACCCGCTGTGTGGGTTTGGTACAGGCTAGTTGTAGCTTATCCTTGACGTTGTAACTGGTATATAGGACACTCATCTTCTACTTAACAATATGATATTTTGTGTCGGGTACTGGCTTAAACAAGTGGTATACAAGACACTCTTCTACTACTAATGTGATATACTTTGTGTCGGGTACTGGCTTCAACAATTTCGTTGGTTACTTAGAAGCTCTAAAGGGGCATTTTTTACACGCCGCTAAGATACCTTTTTAGACATCACTGCGGTCTAGTTTCTGGTCTAGACTATAGGTTTCCTGTTTTCATTTTGTCTTAACGCTTGTGCATAGGCATGTGTTAGTTACTGAAAGTCTTTTAAAAAAAACAATTGCGCTGAAACGGTTGTTACATCCTTTATTTAGCATCACGCGAAATGGACAATCCACAGTGTGAAGGAATAAAAAGAAACTGTTTCTTGGTATTTTCAACACTTCTCGGTCTCGGACATGATCAGTGGTCAAAAGACCTCCTTTATGTTCCCTAGTTTGCATTACGATAACATTACATCACTAAATCATAAGTTACCCGGACAGCAACACAAGAAATTCTAATTGATTAAAATAGTCTCCATTTACCTAGTGATTCATCGAAACGGTGAAATTAAGGTTTCCACCCAAATAAAAAAGCAAACATTTCTACTCTGTTGAGGCCTTCCTCACTTTTCGTTTTAATTCAATAAAATGTGACGAAATTCTACGGGTTTGGCTAGGCTGCCAGCCCACTCCTTATTATAACCTTCAAAAAGAGTCCTGTGTGAATAACAAATTTTTCAAAAGGGGTTGCGTACAGCCTAGAGTTTCGCTAGAGCTTTAAAAAGACCCAGACCTCTCTTGATCTTAACACCCTCAACAAGAGGGTGTACAGTTTTTTTCTGGTTAGGCTCATGAGATAATGTCACGAAAATAATAGGCCCCATAGTACACTAAAGTTACGGCATACGACAAAACTTAATTTCAATATAATTCATCTGGAAGTATATCGATGTCTGTAGATGAATGAAAAGCTTTTTAATCTTATAAACTTGCAAGCAATTTGAAATCAGACTTATATTAAACAAAAGGTTAAAAAAATGAATGGAATTTCTTTTGTCCATAGTAAGCAGTAGTATTAAAACCTGTTGTTATGTGCCTCGAGCTGTAAAACTGTTTCTCTGTTCAGTTCACGACGTGATAAAGAAAATTCATTGAGTTATAGAGAGAAAAAAAGTTGTTTATCATCGGTTGGGTTGTCACGTGTACGTGTGACAGTAATTACACGGGATCTCATCACAGACGTCATTTTTTTCGTACAGTGCCAAAGATACTTTGTCACGAAAATGGAGCAAATGTTGACCTACACCAAACTATGTTAAACTCGATGATCAGGGCCACAGGCCGCCTTAATTTTTTGAAAGTGAAGGGGCAAGAAAATATAGTGACTAAGGAAGCGCAAGAATGGTTTGCGTTAGGCTAAAACCACTTCCTGTATGTTCTGATTTGCCAAAAAATAACTTCTTCTGCTTTGCAAAAAAGTGGAGGGCCCTGATGATATGATGCAACATAAAAATCGAATAAAAAATGGAAATTAATGTTGGATGAAAAGTTTGATGGCGAACAAAACTTCCATCAAACATTTAATTTTTATCTCTTGACGTCATTCTTTTTCTTTTTTTTAATTTTTGCTTTCGATCAAACGATTGGATAGAACGTTGGAACCGTTTACCCCGGCTTTAAAAAAAATCAAAGTTATCCAACGAATCCTTTCATCGGGCCTATAAAAAATTGAATACTAGCATCTACTAAGTTGTTCTATTGACAGAATAAGCTACAGAAGACTCTCATTAACTCAAATCTACATTACTCGAACCTCACTTTAACTGTAACGATTTTCCACCCTTTGAGTGGCCGCGCTCAAGACTAAAGCCAGAAAGTTAATAATTCTTACCACGTGAAGTAGACGAGGTCTGTGAAGATGATGTTGTGACGTTCTGTAAAATAAAGCGAGTAAAAATAAACAAATGCGGAACAAGGAGCTGAAATGAAGATGACGAATATTAGGTTGTGAACCTGTCTGCTAATTTGAGACCACTCAAGTTTTTCGTAGTAAAGACTCTTAAACAAGTTATAAAACAAAGCATCGAGACAAAAATCTTTCTCTTTTATTTAAGCGATTTTCAAAAGACTTTTGTACTAGAGAATGACATAACTCTCAAATGCATGATCACGTCACATGTCCAACAGGATTCCCAGCGGTTAATACCTATTTTTTCCTTGACATTTTGCTAAAAAAGTTTCATAAAAAAGCGCTGAAAAGAGTGATTTTTCCCTGACTTTGAATGGAAAATGACTAGTGTTTCTTTGACCATAACACTTCATTTTGGATACCAAAATGATTGTACCTGTTGTGATTTCTTTATTTCCATCAGAGCCATGTGTTGTTCGTATGCTACTTCAAAACATTGGCCTAACGTTAACACGATTTCATCTGCTTGCCGCTACACCAACATAAACAAATAAACATAAATTGAAACAAAGAAGACCTTCCTTGTTATATACAATCTTAGGAAAAGTCTGTACCCAATAACCAGTACTGTTTAGCAGGAAAAACCAAGAGAGCTCTCCAGAAACTTCGAGGACCCCCTGGATATCCTATATCCTCAACAGTGGGGGTACGAGGATACGGGGCACGGGGGTACGAGGATACGAGGCACGGGGGTACGAGGATACGGGGCACGGGGATTCGTTCTGGAAAATCCCATAGCATTAAAAAGGTAGAGATGGTTAAAAATAATTATAATGCCATACCGTAGATTGAGCTTTGAACACGTGGCAGTAGTTCTTTCTGGTCAATTCATCTCTGGTGATGTAAGCGAAGACGTTCAAATTATCCGGATCTTGTGCGATGAAGGAGATGTTGTTGATACTGTATTGATTAATGATCATCTGAAAATCGATAGAAAAAATTATTGATTCTACGATAGTCAGTATATGGTTTGGAAGTCTTTTGTCTACATTTTGAAATTGGTTTTTTTTGCTCACTTCTTGATCATGTGATAAAAAAAATAGACCAATCGCAAGAGAAGATATTGGTAACGTGATCAATAAGTGAGATTGATATTTGACTTTTCTTTAAAACAAAGAAAAAGTTGACAAAAAGTTATATCAATACATTGCCAGACCAGTGATTTTGACTAGGAGGGCGTTCAGACTACATGGCAAAGCTAAGTATGGCAAAGTTGATCGGGGAATAACTTTTTAATCATTCCTCTGTTTTTTTCTTTTATGTCACTTCGAGAGTGAAATAAGGGAATCCTCTTTGACGTCATAGTTTGACATTTTGAAAGTTTCAAAAATTAAGTATCTCGTTGTTGGTGTGAAATTTAAGGGCGTTGTGTCTTATATATACTTAGACCTTTGCCCATTACTGGTTATTACATATAGATAACATAGACGAGTCTCAGAAGTGTTGGAAAGATATGCAATGCTTGTGTTATGCTAAGTGTTATCATGACAATAATATAAAGAAAAGATAGATTCATTTATAAAGATGGAAAAGAATTCAAGAATTCAGTGTCTTTTCTCTTGTGCATATTCACAACACAAAGAATTAATGTGTTCTTTCCTTTGTTTCATGTGCGAATCAACAAATGGGAATCTCCCTTCAAAATTTATTAAATTACTCCCATAAACAAATTGCTACTTTGTGCAGCCTTTTCGACTGGCAAAGTAGTTATCTTTTTACAGTCTATAGAAAAATTCAATAGAAAGCGAATTTTTCAATTTCTAACTTTCGTGGATTTTAGTCAATCCTTTAGAAAAATTATAGCGAGATTTTATTACTCTGCCAAGGTAGGAGATTCCCTTTGCCAAGTTGAGAATTATGTTTGCCATAGTTAACTTTTTTTATGACAAGCGTGATATTTTTTTTGCCTAACCAGTGATTTTGTAGTCTGGACGCACCCTATGATTCTACACACGTCAATTCTGTCAACTGACTCGAAAATTAGTAGAAACTACACCCAAGTTTCTTATTCGAAACCTTTAGTATATATCTAAATTTCTTCTGATAGCATAGTAGGAATGGCATTAAAAACGTTTCAAAATCAATTGGGGTTTAACGCGACGAATATTATACAAGATCGCTCATCTTGAACACGAGACACCTTAAGAATATCCATGAAATTTGGAATAAACAGTTAATTTAAACCTGTCTCCAAAGAAGGAATGTTGTTGAAAACAAAATTGGGCTTTTTCAGAAACAATCCGCACCCCCGCTGTTGAGGATATATGGAGTTTGAAATTTTCAATATCCTAGGATATCTAGGAAGTGAGAATTTGAAGACCAAGGAAATGCAAGGGTTCGAAATTTTCAATATCCTAGGATATCTAGGAAGTGAGAATTTGAAGACCAAGGATATCCAAGGGTTCGAAATTTTCAATATCCTAGGATATCTAGAAAGTGAGAATTTGAAGACCAAGGATATGCAAGGGTTCGAAATTTTCAATATCCTAGGATATCTAGGGGGTAGGAATTTGAAGACCAAGGATATCCAAGGGTTCGAAATTTTCAATATCCTAGGATATCTAGGAAGTGAGAATTTGAAGACCAAGGATATGCAAGGGTTCGAAATTTTCAATATCCTAGGATATCTAGGGGGTAAGAATTTGAAGACCAAGGATATCCAAGGGTTCGAAATTTTCAATATCAACACAGGGGGTGTGTTTTCTGGAAAACAAAATAGTTGGACTTACTTTACTATTGGAATCAATGTAATCGATACCACGTATAGAAATGGAGAGAACGATGGAAGGCATTTTGTGGACGTTTTGGCTCAGAACCTACATAAATGATAATGACAAACTACAGATTGCGACAAAACTTGACCACACAGGTGACCCTTCTGCAGTTATTACTAATTATTTCCCCTGATATTTTGCAAAAAGAATTTGTCTTTCTCCCTGACAAAAATGAGTTAATTTTCCCTGACTTTGAAATGGAAAATGACCAGTATTTTCCTAACCAATTTGAGCAAAAATTCAAGTCTAATTCAAGTCAATTGTATCACATTTTCACTCTCCTGGGTCAGACCAGGAAAATTTTGTTTCTTTAAAGCATTTTGACAATTCCCAATGATTTTCTTTTTGAAACTTTCCAAAATTCCCTGATTTTATTCCAAGCTTTCCTAACTTTTTTCAGAAAATAGCACACTTTCCAGGTTTTCCATGTTTTAGCTGACCGCTGCTGGGAACCCTGCCCCGCTTTCTAATTATTGACACTAGCTCGATCAAATCAAACCACTTGGTTCGTTCAGCATTAAGGAAAACTCGAAAAATCTTTTAATTTGACAATCTCTCTAACTCGAAGCAAAATCCCTTTAAAATCGAATTAAGAGAGTATGAAGAATCCCTTGGAATGGTTTGCGGTTTCAATGAATGGAGCAGAACAATAATAGGGGATATTTCATCGAAACTTAGAAGCTTATGTAGGAACTAGCCTGTACCAAACATTTATCTCGTGCTTAATGAGAATATGGGTGGAGCAGACAACGGCTGATACAGGCTATTGTAGTTGAAACACTCTTACCTTCATTCTTGAGCAAGCATCGAGAGTGGATTCGACTCCTTTCACTTTTTGTACAGGATGTGAACCGAGGTACTGCGTCACAATAAATAGAACAATATTAATCTTAAAACTACAGTACACTAAAAATCCACACATGTTCATGTCATGAACGAGCCATGTCCAGATTTGGTGGATTCATGATTATGCGTAAGTTTCATTACGTCAAAAAACACCCAAAATAGAGGGCAAATTCCGGATTTTTATTTGCAAAAATAGAGGGCAAATTCCTGATTTTTCGGCTGTCTCCGTTAGGAAAAGTGACGTAATGCTAGCTTACGCATATCATGGATTACATAATGAGATAAACAAAATATTCTTTCAAAGAATAATAACATGACTTGTTAATCAATCCTTTACCTGTGCTGAATAAGCCACCGACTCGTACATCAACACATCGGGTGTGTGCAACCAGCCGTCTTTTTTATATTGGCGTGCGTCCAATGTCGCTGTCCGGGATCCGTCTGTAGTATCTACAGAGGTTTCCGCTGGGGTAGATTCACTTTTTGACGGTGTGTTCGCAGCGTTTCCGGTTGGCGATGAAGTGTCTGAAGAACTGGATTTCTTTGAGTCCTGTTAAATGATAAGGAGAACAATGTAAAATAGCAGAAGAAGAACCACAAACATCAAAGGGATGATTAAAAAATTCCCAATCACTTGAAACATCTCTTTTACACCCCTGCCTTCTTGTACGTCAGTGGATTTAATAAAACCTCAACGGGGTAAAAACTGTTTAATGACAATCTTTTTCAAGTTGGAGTATTTTAATTATTTCTATTGTTCTTCCGTCGTGGATTCTTTTTAATCCTCTGTTTTGTCACTGCAAAAATTTAGTCGGACAAAATGATAAAACTTTTTTGTCTGACTAAACACTGTCCGATAAAAGGTAGTTGGTAAATCCTGGGAAAAGACACATTCCATACTACCGGCTTCTTACCCTTGAAATAGTGAGACCTTTAGCTGTATTCATGAGTTCTTTTGCCACATCCATCGAGTCATCGGGAACATTTTTCTTAACACGTCCTGCGTCCGCATCTGCAAACCGTTTGACCTGTAATCAATTAATAGTAGTAGTAATAATATAATAATGTCAACAAGTCAATAGCAATTCATCTGCCAAATTGAGACCACGTCGTTCTTTAGTACAAAAGTCTCTCAAAATTGCTTGAATAAAAGAGACTAATTTTTGTCTCAATGCTTCGTTCTCCAAACTCGCTTAAGAGCTTTACTACGGAAAACTTCAGTTGTAACTTTTTACGCCTAAAAGGTTTGTTCTACATCTAAAGCCCGGTCTTCACTCAGCGCGTTTTCATATTTCTCTGTTCTGATTGGTCTCGAAGAGAACATTACGTTAGTTTGTTGCGCGCTGCTCTCGCTAAATGGAGACCGGTATTTAAAAATTTGTTCACCCCCTGCATGTTTTTTGGGGGGAATAGCCCAATGTCCGCGAACGGCAAGTTAAAGGGTTCGAGTCCCACTAGGTCCATAGGTTTCTCCATGGTTCTAGTAGCTGGTCACGCATACGTTGCGATTGTAACTCTGTCTAAAACAGAGATGCTCTCTATTAGATATGATCAATCACAACCGAACTAAATTTGTGGAATTGTGAAAGGAAATCTAACAACCCGTTATATTCTCATAACCTATAAGAGGGAACAAGTTTTTGGTATGTAAGAATTTTGGGTGTAAATTCCGCAAAACACCAAAAATTTGGTCATTTAAATTGGTAATTTTTTAAGCAAAATTTAGACTATACATTTCTAGAAATTAAATGAAATTAAATCTCGCGAAAATCATAAATTCGAAAATTTATTAAATATCACGGAAATTCCCTTTTCGCTAAAACACTTTATTCCCTTAGGCCAACCCTAAAAAAAAGTTCGTTTCAGCGTTACCGGCCGGGTGAAGAATTTTTTTTGGTCACCCGGCCGCAAAAAGTCTATGAACTTTAAAATGGGTGTAAAATTTCTGAAATTTTGAAAAAGCAAAAAAACAAACATCTTTAACTTCGTCACCACCATTAAACACCATCACATCATAGAAAAAAAACACAAAAACATTTTTTCCGGCCTCCCGGATGGGTTTTTTATTCGTCACCCGGTAACGCGGAAACGAAGAATTTTTCAGGGTTGGCCTTATCTAATAAATTTTTGTTGGCGATAAGACTTACCCAAGAGACGGGTGCTTTGATTTGTGGTGGTCGACGTCCGAGTGAATTCAACATTCTTTTACGATGTCCGATAGCACTGATATCTAATACCTAGAAAACAAATAATCAACCGGTAAAATTGTGTTTGTATCAAAAGATTGTATTTTTTAGATCTTCCTAAGTTTAGAATACCTCTCAAAACAGTGAAATGAGTGAATGGCCTCATACTACTTTAAGCGTACGAACGTTCGCGAGCAGAAAAAGAAATTGCAATTTTTTGCGAATTACTGTACATAAATTGCGAAAATTACGAAACTTTCTACTAGCAATATTTTTGAATAAGCAACATATATTCAGTCACAAACCAACCATTATACTTTATCAAGTGACAGAATGGTATAGCTATTTTCCAAATAAAAAGAATTTCAAACAAAGACCACCATAAACCATATCACAGGTAAAACAGCATTACTAATATGATTCAAAATTAGCAAAAATTCTGCACCAATGAACTTGATTAGATTGGTAATTTAAGAAGATTTTTTAATGAGCCAAACAAATTAAAAATCAATTTAAAAAGCCACTCATTAATTTACTAATGTACACTGATGTAACAGGTTTTCGTTAATTCACTTGTTTATGTTTGCTGGCTAAGAAATGATGATAGACCTTTTAAATAATATCTGAAGATTGCTACTACAAAAATACCTAAAATTTAAGGTCGGTTTTGGAAATTCGACTTGGATATAGCGGGTCACTTTGTACATCTCGTCCCCCCCCCCCACCCCCGAACTGATTAAAAAAAATCCACGTTCACAACCCACAACTTTTCGTTGATAAATAGTTGAAACTTGTGTAATTTGAACTCGATTAGTAATATGAAATCAGTCTACCGTACTTTAAAAATAAATACAACAAATACGCCTGTCTTTAATTCGAAAAAGCAATAGTTAAAACATAATGGTGAAAACGTAATAGTGAAAACGTAATAGTGAAAACATAATGGTGAAAACGTAATAGTGAAAACATAATGGTGAAAACGTAATAGTGATAATAGTGAAATTGTAATACTAAAAACGTAACAGTGAAAACATAATGGTGGACACGTAATGGTAAGTGAAAACGTAATGGTGGAAACCTAATGTTGAAATTACTATTACTATTACGTATAGTAAAAACGAAATGGTGAAAACATAATAGTGAAAACGTAATAGTGAAAACGTAATGGTGAAATGTGTAATGAAAAATGGAATGGTGAAAATATGTAATAAAAACAAGTAATTACAAATTTGTTATCCGTATGGGAATTCAAATTACACGAGTTCGTACGTATATTAAAGATTTAGTAATTGATTGGACCAAACATCAATCTAACCAATACCTGAGCAGAAGCAAATTATCTAAACAAGAAACATACACTACAAAGATAAAAAAAACTGGCAGCAGCAACAACAACAGCGAAACTAATTGAATTTATTAGAGAACTAAATAAGGATGAGTTATTTAGATCACCTGTTTTCCTTTTGCAAATGTAACATTAATTAACTTAAGAAGAAAAACATATTATTCCGTCACAAAAATAATTATTGCAAATCCTCTCCACTGTGATTGGTCGAAACCAATGCGATGCTGCACTCTCATTGGCTTAAACCGAAAAGGAAGCGAGAAATGAGCTACTTAGAATTTCCCATACCACGAACAAAGAGACTTCCATTTAAATACCTTATTTCCTGCACTAATTAAAAACAGTGTTATTTCTTTACTTTAAATATAACCTTTGGCTCATCTCGCGTTCGTTGTTTCAAAAAAATATATATTTAGTATCGTTTTCATCAAAACAACATTTTGATATTTTGATTGTTTTTGAATCAATAAATTTCAAGGTCTTAAACATTTTGCGTTATTTTACCACAACAGCACACAGTAAAAAGACTTAATACAGCGTCAATTAGGTCATACTTTTTTTTTAACTAATTCATTTTCGCGTGTCAAAAAAAACAGTGAAGGATTCGATTTCGCGAAAATTGATTTCTTTAATCTTGATTTCCAGTCCATTTCTCTCGCCCCTAAGGCCCGAAACTTCATGCATTATTAGAAATTTAACTAAAGATTTCTGTCGAATCAAACTAATTATTCTTATTTATTAGCGAAACAAAAAGAACCTACACTCTTTTTTTTATAAGAACCAGTAAATTTAAGTTGAGGCTCAAAATGTTCTTATTTTTTTGCACTTTCAGCCCAAAAATGTTCTTATTTTGTTCTTATTTTTTGGCCGGAAAAGACACTTATGAATGCGTTTTTTTTGTAGTCAATTTAACTATTGTTCCCTAGTATGGATGTTCCATACTAGACGACTAGAAACAAAAATCAATCACCTACACGAACGGTGTTTGAGGCTCGTATACTCGGACAATACATTAACGTTTCAAGAACTTTTGCA
>JAUJPO010108661.1:0-22374 GCA_032270745.1 Tiaropsis multicirrata | reverse complement strand
AAACCTCTCTAAAGAACCACCTCTCCTAATTTGCACATCTCTATCTCCTAATTAGGGTGTTAATCTCCAAATTAGGAAATATTGCCGAGTGATGTGCAAATTTACAGGTATCCCTGACTGTATATAATCACTATTTGAACATATATGGTCTCTACCTGTTCAATCTGAATGTCTCTTTCTCTTCCAGGGGTACTGTAACTAGAGGGTTGAAGGAAGAGGGGTATGGGCAGAACAGACTTTTTTCTTTGGGAAATTTTGCCTCCAATTTAAAAAGTTTTCCCAAGCAAGTTTAGACCCTTAACTTAAAGAAACACTTTGCAAATTTTTCTAAAATTGAGACTCTTAGAGAGACTCTTTTGACTTTTTCTGTTTTGTTTTTTTGCGCCTTATCTTTAATATGAGTGACTTTGGAAGGACTTTGGAAGGTTTGTATCTTCTTTAGTAGAGGGAACTTATGCCCTTGGGAAAACCTTTGTCTATGTTTGAAAGATGCAACAAATTTATAATAATTCTACTATTCTTGTAGTCTCAAAAAACTAAATTAAAAGAGGATTTACAGTTGAAAATATTCGAGGAGTAAAAAATGAAGCAATCTGCCCTTCCTTCCTTTACCGTCCTTCAAAAAAGCCTGTATCAAACTTTTGTCAAAAGTTCAACCAGAAACTGCAAAGATAAATGTGGTTTGAAACGGGCTAGCCTGGTTTTAGGTCATCCTTTCTAAACCGCATAAGAGTGCAATTTTTGGCAATTTTCTGTATTAAACTATCCGTTAATCTGAGGTATAAATCCGAATCGGGAAAAGTATCATTCGACGCAGACACAGGAGTCGGAAAAAATAACCTTCCCTTGAAGGATAGGAATTAACTTTGCAAATTTGATTTGCGCTTCCATGGTATGTGTATCTAAAGGTACGCACACACTAATAGCAAAACTGCTTCGCTCATATACTTATTCGCTTCGCAAAAACAAACACGTCAATTGAGCTGACATTTCAGTAAAAAACAGGAGGAAGGGGGAATGCAATCAGATTAATTCACCTTAAACAAACAAAATAGTGATGATTATGCTTAGATTCATGCGCGCATCAAGACATAATCGAATTAACATTATACAAGACATAATCGAATTAACATTATACGAACATATAGACACAGCTTTAAAGGATTTATTCTTATAACCCCATCTACATTATGACTTTTGATTACTCAATTATAATTCTTCCATACAAAACTGTTGGGAGAAAAAGCTATCCAAAATTACAAGTTTTCGTCGCAACTCCTTTGATTCTCAATGATTTTTAGTCATTTTTTGGTATCAGTAAAAATCACAAGAAATTGTATAACATACATAGGAAATTAGTAGCTGAATGTTTTTCATTATTTTCGATCAACTTTTATCTCGATATTCCTTATGATTATAATCTGAGACAGTGGTCTTGCTGTGAGCCTGTCCCAAAGTGCTAATCAGTCCGACAAAATAGATCTTAAAAAAGAAGGTGGCCCTTTGCATATGATCTTGTTAAAGTTATCCGCGTCCTCGTGTTGACTTGACTTCTCTAAGACCTTTGTCTTTTATTCGTCAGCAATGTGGTCATTCCTGTATTTTAAGACCACCATGTTAATTAGTGATTACCTGTTTAGTGAGAGGGCCTTAATTCTTTTCGAAGATAAATATAAATAAATGTTTATTTCGTTTTTTTGAGGAAGTTCTTTTGTAAAGTACAGTTATATAAATCATCATTTACGAGGAAAAATATCTTATTTGTTTGATTGAGAGATTTACATAGTTGATACGATGAGGAGACCTTAACTACAGGCAAAGGCAAGGTAATAATGAAATATCATTTCTTTCTTATTTGGAATTTGGAGCTGATTGTTTTGTAGCAGTATTTTGACTTCCTTTCATCTGTCATTAAATTTGCATGTTATTGCCATATATTCTGACATTATCCTTAAACGTTCACTTAATTACTATAGTCTTTAGACCGAGGGAAAAGGGAGGACCAAAATAATTAGGGGTAGTACTTTCATAAAACTTGTTTACTTCAATTATAATTAAATTTATCGTTTTTTTTTATTTCTTTGCAAACAAACCAATTCCATTCTCTGGAATGGAGAAGGATTTGGCTGCCATAGCCATAGGACAATGAAAATGTAAAGCCTTTCTTTTGTACTAGTACGTAGTAGAAAAATTATGAAATTATGGAACTTGTCTCTTCTGCTAATTTCAATTCTAATTTTCACTGATTTCGCATTCTCACCAGGCTATTAAAGATAATGTTTTAAAGAATTTGAAGAATTTTGATTTTATTGACAAAAATTATTAGAACAAATTGGGTTTTAGTTCGAATTAAGTTGAAATGAGTTGGCGATATGCCAAAAACTCAAAATCATGTGGTGGTGAGCTTCCTCAGCTTTTAGCAGGAAAACCAATTTCAAAGAGTTTTTAGATATTCAATTATCCCCTCCTCCTCTCAGTATAAACAACTGTAAATCTTTCAACAAAGAAGAAGAACTAAATACGTGTTTTTCACAAGTCTCCGTTTTTCTTTGGGGAAAATGTATTTTTCTTCTTTTCCTTAAGTGGGATAAACCTGCTTTTGCTCTACAAAACTGATGGTGGAAACAATAATTAATTTCAAGAATTTTGTAGAAAAAGAAAGTGTTAAAGTCGATTAAAATGTCTCTTTTTCTCTCATCTTTCAAAATCCTTTCGAATCTGAACAAATTTTCAAGAAGCTGATGAAAGCTCCCCCCTCCCAACATTTTCTTCAAAAAATAATTATGAAAGAAACTGATTTTGAGATTGTCAAGGTTCGTCTGAATTGAATCGAATTTTGAGAATTTATTTTTTGTACTTATCGAATTCGCTTTTATGAAATTTTGATCAGATTTTTTTTTCTTGCTTGCGTTCAGTTAATTTCAAAATTTCAAAAGAACTTTTCTAAATTACTATTTCTTGCTCTAAGGGGTCTTAGATGTTTTGTTCACTAACCCAGCAAGCATATGACGTCTTTTGAATGCTTATCTAACGTTCATATGTCGTTTTGACGTTGAAATGACGTTACTCGGACGTTAAAAAGTGTTTACTGGGAAAGTACTCTAGCTCAAAAAATACTTTATTTGACGTAGTTATTTCAGAAGACGGGCGAAATATCGATTTAGCGGGAGAGTAAAATACGCAAAATTCTTTTAAAGAAACATTTAAAATGGCGCGAATTTTAATGATTTTTTTACTTGTTCATTGTGTATACAACATCTTTTTTTGAGGTACTGAAAAACATTTTTAGGGGCGGTTCCCATGTTATTGGGAAATGTTGCATGTAGGCTTTAGAAAAAGTGAAAGGGTCCATCAAAGAATGAACTGGCGGTATCAACAAATGAATTCAACTCTATTTAAAAAATCTTTTCTTGGTTAAATAAATAAGAGATTTATCATCAAGTTGTTTTTCATAAGAAAATGAAATCTAATCTAATGTTTTTATCTCTCATGAATTTACAATAGTTAAGCAATCCATGGAATTCGAATTATTATAAGGTTCTGGTGCAGATAATATCCCTGTCGACGAAAGACAAGTCTGTGGTTTCAAATGTTATAATTGTGGAAGGGTGGATTTAATACAATGAATGATACACTTTTTTCTGTGCTTATAAAAAATACGCAGTGTGATTTTGAAGTAGTCACAAGTCACAGATTCCCGAATATGTATTCTTTCCAAAATCTAATGGGAATTTTTTTCGTTTCGCCTTTTTTTGAAGTCAGATAGCACCCGAAACATTCCTTGCTAGTGCCATAGAAACAGGTGTTTTGACCTGATTTAACATTGCAGCGATGTTGCTTGCAAACTCCTGTTGCCGACAACCTTCTCATTTATAGTTGAAACATATCCCTAAATCATTTTATCAACTTTTGCTTCAAGAAATACACAGGGATCAAATTTACATGCTTTTTCTGCCTGTTAGAGCTTTTTGAACATGCTTTACGTTATTGTAAAGTTCATGTTAATTATGAAAACATGGACCTCTATCTAATATAACTTGATAATTGATCACCAGTAGTTTTTCTTAACTTTATAACTTCTTCAAAACACGTGTTTGTATACCGTTACTTTTGCTAACCATCTATTGCTAAGAGAAAGGGTTAAATATTATTTTCCCTTTCATATTCACAGACAGAGTAAAACCTAAATTTGAATTTTCAGTTTTTGTTTACTGGTACAGAGTTGAAACATTTAGACCATAGTCAATATCGATATTTTCCTCGGCTACTGCAAACAACTGCTTGTAATTCCATAGTAAATTTGAATTATAACGGTTTCAGGTTTCAGATTTTGTTTGTTTTTACTTGTTGATTAGCCATGATCATTTATCTGTTTTATTTGCCATTCGACCAAATATTAGTCAAATAAAACGAGTTCAGAGTATCCATGTCAAATGATGTTGCATTGAAGTGTTAAAGGGAGTCTTTGTAATCCAAACAAACGTCTGGAGATGAAGTCTACACGAAGAAGTGTACCAACGTAGGGTTCAAGGTTAAATTTGTTCACTATCACACTCCATCTCATTGGTAGATTGGTCTCCGAATGGACCTCTAGCATTAATTAGATACTTCGTTCTTTTGGATGGAGGTGTAAGCTTTCGACGTCTTGTTGCTCCAAGTGCAATCTTTAGCGCCCTACTGTTAGAGGTATAAGGTGTTGATGATGGTAACATATAATTCATCTGCCAAATTGAGACCCTGTCGTTCTTTAGTACAAAAGTCTCTAAATATTGTTTGAATAAAAGAGACTAATTTTTGTCTCGATGCTTCGTTCTTCAAACACGTTTAAGAGACTTTACTACGGAAACTTCAATGGGCTCAATTTGGCAGCTCCATACCCTCTAAGAGGTGATGTTGGTGGAAATCTTCATGAGTTATTTTGTTTCTTAAAGCTTGTATTTTGTTTCGATAAGTAGGTTTTCTAGTAAAAACGGTCCAGACAGTTAGTTAATCAGATGGTCTGCCAACTATTTATTAAATAATTTTATCAACTCTACTTAATTTTGATAGGGTGGCATTGAGGGTGGCATTGAGGGTGGCGTTGAGCAGGAACACTGTTACACTGTTGCTAGCACCATCATAGGGTTTAATGAGAACGTCACCAGGGAGGATAAAATGAAAGTTAAGAATATTCTACTCTAACAGATTTCTTTTCATCAAGTCAGTACAAATGACAAGTTAAACCTTTTTGATTAAGTTTTTAATCTTTGTATCGGAGGAGACCCTTCAAGTCAGTTCAATGTCAGCTATTTTACGATAAGATAATGTTCTTGTCAAATCAACTTGTCACTACAACGCCATGTGAAAAGACTTTAAGAACAAATTATGTTGAAATGGTTTCGGAAACACTATTCACCCTCCTCAGCAACACTGGGTCTGCATATTATACCATCATATCTTAGAATTTTTGAAACTCTTTTAGCATTTTATTGGAGTTTTATGATGGTCCATTAATACATTATTGTTTTATGGAAACATTCCTACCTCTTCTGGTTATAAAACGGCATATTATTCCATCATATATATCACGCATATAATCACATCACATATTTTTATAAATGATAAATCTTAGACATCTTTTAACTCGTTTAGGTTAACCCTTTGGGCCTCATTAAATGTTTGCTCCCGGGATGCTGTGGAAATTTAATTGACAAGCTAAGTATTGGACATCCTTCACGGCTTTTTAAGCTTTTTTTTTATCTAACTACACACCCCGGCTAGTTTTGAGTGATTTGCGGCGCTCTGGCGTTGTCAAGTCGCCGTAGTCGCCTGGAAAGGCCCAAAACGTAATTTAAAATTCTTTTTATGACAACGTAATAGAACGTAAGGTATGCGTAGAACCGGATTAAGTTTGCAATATATACCAACGTTACTTTTGAAATTTTGAGTGCCGGTGGGGTGTTAATGGAAATCGTTTTAACATTTTTTTTCATCTGCCAAAAACCGAAGGTTTCCTTCATAATCATTTGATTGTTGTGGTTAATCGAACAGATAATCTTTTAATTTGATTTTTTTTTTGCTGCGTATAAAAGTTTGATAGGTAGATATTTGAAATACTTAGTTTTTATCTTTTAAGTGCTTGCAATTAAGGCTTGTGCACACAATTACTGATTGAAATGAAGTTTTCACGATGCTTCGCAATTTTTGCCATGCGCAAGACGAAGTAAGTCATGTTGAAGATTATGTGATTTTGTTGAATTTTTGAGTCGGGAATGATTAAAATAAAAAAAAAACCTTTTGGAAAAATTCCTTTCGGACAACCCTGTGTATTTAATAATTTTTTTTATATTTTAAGTACTGTCAATTAGAAATAGTTTGTTTCACTTTCTTTGCCAATATTTACCTCATATTGCGGTTGGATTGGGCAGGTTAGACTTTCAATATAATAATTATTTTTACGCAATTTCGCTGATGATGGATAACCCTGCAAGTTTTAAACAAACGCCTTTCGCAATAGGTGCTTGAAATTCCCTTATAATAAAGCTGTGTGGGGTGGACCTGCCGCCAAGTTTTTATTTTGCTTTTTACTATGTTGTAGTGCTTTCGTTTGTAAGTATTACCTCGCTTGTACATTACTCTTTTTGTCATTGTTTTGCTTGCTGCCTTTATACGGCTAGATTTTTTGTAGGCTTTTGTTCAAACTGAAATTTCTTAGAGTAATAGAACATTGTATGATTCATCTTTCACCCTCCAATCAGTGGCGGATGCAGAAGCTTCTCAAAAATGTTGACGGAGGAGAGTGTTGCTTTTGCTTATGTTCCTTATATGGAAGTCAACACTCTCCTTCAAAAACTTTGAATACCATCTGTATCCGCCCCTGAAAGTGATGATCTATGGCTCTAACTTTGAAGCTTGATTTGCTCTTTGAGTACTTTCAACCCTCTAAAAAAGAAAGGTAAAGTTTCTTATAAAACATTGAAAGGTGGATAAAACGTGTTACCATGGCTTAGGATTTGGAAAGGTTACTCCTCCAACAAACACTCAAAAAGTTTGTTTTAATTTTTTAGTCAATTACATCTTGAATATCACTTCGAAGTCTCCTCCTCCTGTTTATAGATTGATGCTTTGCTTTAGTTGAAGAACTTCCCATTAGACTCTATTATAATAGTAAAACTTAAAAGCTTCTCTTTACTTAGTATGTCTGATGACGGTGTCCATGTACTGATTTTTAAAAATGTTGGATTAATTGTATATCCGAAAAATATTCTGATATCTTTTGGTTTTTTGATTTGGATGTTGGGAAGTTTTGATTTATTCTGTAGCGTGAGATAGTTCATGAATGGGTGTGAATGGGTGTGAATGGGTGTGATCAATTTCATTAGCGCTGGTAAAAGGTATGTGGGAGAACGCATAACACATTTAGAGTCGATCATTTTTACGTTTAATCAAGCAGCTGTAATCACTTTTATTATACTGTAGCTCCTTGCTTTAATTCAGGAATTTTAGATATTCTTCTGAGTATTTTCACGGTGGCCATCGATATCCTGCTCGGTTATCTACAAACTGAGCAGGTTGTGAAACCTAGAACCTCTTCTGACACTTTGATCACTACACTACGTTTTAACATTGTTTGGTTTTCATTTTTCGAAACTTTGTTTTAGTAGATTATTTCAGTTTCTGATAAAGGAAGTAAAAATTGAGCTCCCTAAGATGTAAAGTCTCGTTTTAATCGACTTTTAGTAGCTTATCTTAAGCAGAAGGCTCTGTTCTTCCGACTGTTTTTCGCTCTGAGAAATTTCACACATTATTTCTAATATCATTACTATCAAACCTTTTTGCTCCGGATAAATATTTTTTGCAAACTTTTGATATTCTTCGACAACCAAAATTGGCTCAACTGTCTCTTTCGAAAAACTATCTATTAATTTTGGGATTTTTAGACAATTATATCATAAAATAAGGATGTGTAGATTTTCGCTGTTTTTTTATCACAGACTCATTTGAGTGTTAAGCCAAGTCTAAAACGTACCATAAATCGATTAACATATGCAGAAGATAAGTCCGCCAATAAATCTCAAAACAAAGGAAACAGCCTCAAGATTGAAATTTATTTCTCGAATAAGAACTAATCTTTCATGACATTTTAATCCGAACATGGTCTCTTGTTTACAAACATTTGAAAAATATATTAATATTTTTTTAAAGTTTTCCAAACTTAGTTACTTTCTGTGAATTTATTATAGTCTGCGCAGGGTAGAGCTTTTAATTCAACATTAATTTAAAGAAATTTGTGAGAAAGTTTGTTTTAACTTTGGATTCGTTTCAAACTTTTTGATATACAGTATTCAAACAAATGTGAGATGCTCGTTCGGAGGCAGGCTGTTTGTTTTCTTCTTCATTTCCATCAAACTATCATTAAACATGTAAGTTTAGTTTAAATAGTACCTTAAGGGAACTAATTTTCGCGGGAACTTATTTTTGCGGGAAAAAAAATAATCGGAAAGAATGCATTTGGCAGGAATTAATTTTCGCGGCTGGCCCTTGTTGGTCTTGAAATGACCTGTACATAGTATCATGCTGCAAATTTAACGAACGTCAAACAACCTTGCAGTGAAGTGAAATACGTACCTCCTTATCCAAAGTTATTGCGGCTTTCTTTGAATTTTTATTGCCAATTTTCGCTATCAGCTCATATTGGCCATTGCGAGATAAAAGAAATTGTATTTGACGGTGTCATAGCAACCAAGTAAAAATAAAAATTGCACCAATATCATTTGGCGAAACTTTCATCAATTAAAGCATATACCCATACACCCGTCTAGGACGTACAAACCACTACAAATCCAGGGGGTTTAATGAATGGCCTTGTTTTGATTAATACACGATACAAATGCTTTAATTCTACTTATCTAAGATGAGCTTGTTTTGTCAAAATCCGAAAACCTTTCTCTTCTTAATACTTAAGCATGATTTGAAGCCATAACAAGTGATCATTAAAATTTGATTGATGGTCTACTAATGACGTTTAATGACTTGTAATATGGGTTTGACGACATTCACAAATATAATCATAAAAATATCGGTACGTGGGTTAAAATTAAACTTCAATGTTCTTTTACTTTCGCGATGGCTTTCTACTAATTATATTGGGTATTCAACGAACACGTATTCAAATACAGATTCCTCTCTGCTTAGAATGAATTTCAAATTTAAGTTGACTGAAAATTCTGGAAATTTTAAGACTAATGTTAAAGATTTTTTGCGAAATAATTTTTGCGCAGTTAGCTAATGTAAGTAATTTGAAATTTTTGATAGAATCAATTTATATAATACTTCGTGCTCCGCAGGTGTGGTCATGATAAGCCTTACCGGTCATAGGGATGTTTTGCGTAAAATACAAAAATATTCTACACGGGAGAAAGTTATTTTTAAAACGCAAATACTTCTTTGGTGTCAGTTTAAGTTGCAAACTACAAACGAGGTTACATGTGAGGGAATAATTGATAATATCTTCAAACTGAGAGATGACCGCGCATTCATTTTTTTTTATTGTAATTTTATTTTTTAAACAAATTTTTCTTTGTGTCTTATCTGAAGAGGAATTTTCTGAGAGAGATGAGAGGTGTCCGTTTCACTGTGTGTATGAGAAGATGACATAATCAAGTCAAACTGATCTCTCATGCAATTAAAGATAAACTCTTGACCGACTGAACGACTGATAGCTCGATCACTTAATTCATTTAAAGACAATTTTATCAGTTATTGGTACTTTTCCCAGATCTGCTAGGACTTCGCATTGTTATTTGTTTTTGAATGTGTTTGTTTTGTGATTCATGATAATATGCGTAAGTTAACATTACGTCATTTTTCATAACAGAAACAGTAAAAAAGATCCGGAGTTTGCCCTTTATTTTTGTAAAAAATCCTGAATTTGCCCTCTATTTTAGGTGTTTCCGTTAGGGAAAATGACGTAATGCTAACTGACGCATTATCATGAATGGATTCTGACCAGTTAGGTTTGACAGTTTAGCTTTAGGGCCAGGAAGCTATTTTGCCAACATATAAATAGACATCATTGAACAATAATTTTTTACCAACAAGCTAGCTAGGAAAGTTGTCTGTTTGGGAGAAGTGTCCGTCAGGGAGTCAGTCGATCAGGAGCAAATTGCTGTTTGAATCTTCGGGTTATTCAAGTCTAAGAAAACAAACATGGGTTAATATATTGCCTCGTAATAATTCAAATTGCTTCTTTTACAAAAAAGCGTTTATAATGACCTCTCATTTACATCTTGTCTATAATCAATAATGAGATAATTAGATAGTGCCTTTGAGAAGAGTTGAACTGACTTCATATTTCATAAAAAGTGTAGGAAGCATTTGGCTCACTTTCTTGGTCTAATATCGTCCCTCTTCAAAGACTCCTTTTTCTTTTACACACGTCAGTTAAATACTCTTACGGTTCCATCACGGACGGAGTGCTATTAAAAATGGCAGAGAGGTTGTGTGTCAATGTCTGTTGCCATGGAAATTATTTCTGCAGTGTTAACTGATACTTTTGATAGGTTGCGCGTTCGATGTAAAAGAAAACTAAATTGTGGCTTGCAGAGGCGGATACAGAAGGTACTCAACTTTTTTGACGGAGGAGAGCGTTGACTTCTAAATAAGAAATATCAACAAAAGCAACACTCTCCGACAAATATTTTGAGAACATTCTGCATTCGCTACTGGACTAACGTGTATAAAGTATATTTATTATTTTTCTTCGGTTTTTTACACTTTATTCGAGGTGCGGTAGAACAAGCTTGTTATGGCATATTAACAGATCGAATTAACATTTGAAGTTACATGTTAATTTTATCATCCATTTTTTTGTCATCTCAACGCTAACAAAATATCAAAATGAAATTTATTCGAATGTCTTGGTGTCTTGTTTGTCTGTCGAGGAGATAACGGTTTAATAAAATATTTGATATTTCCAGAAGTTGCCCGGATTCTTAATGGTGGGATTCACTGATCTGCATCTTATTCCTCTGGATCGGGCTTCTGAATATTTCGAATATAATCGGCGAGTCAGCCATGTTGTTTTCCATATTTAGCAGAGGAAACCCTGAAGAAACCGGAAACAACATGGTGGATTTTCGCCAAAACTTTTTGATACTTTTTGATAAATACCGAGATTGCTCATTGCTCCCGCGAGCAATCTCGGTATTTATCACATAGTGCCAAAACTGAACACACCTTTTCATGGGGATCCATAAGGCGAGATAGCCTGTCCAGTGTGTTATAGAGGACAGTGGTGGGAGTAGACCTCACACGACATTTAGACGCTGTTTGTTTCTACAAATTGACCATTCTTATATCTTCTTCTTCTTCAGGTATATTAAGGAATGGAACTAGAAGAACTAATGACGAATCGCGCTTTATTAGAGAAGATGTCTGAAAATGACATCCATACACCGTACAGAAAGCATCCATCAAAACACGTCATCATACAAGAAAATCACTCCAAACCAAAAGAAAAACCCAAGGAAATACGAATCGAATACAAAAACTCTCATAATAACATTTCCTATACAACAGCCACTGATAGATCGATAACGCCCCCGCCACCGCCCCTAGTCCTGGAAGGATATGGGTGTAAGTGTCCAAATAAACTTAAAAAAGTCATGAAGATCTTATGGGTTGTTTTGGTATTTTTATATATCTTCGGTATGCCCATTGTATTGGTGCATATGCATACCAAACTCACAAAGACTGAAGATCGGTTATTATCTCTCGAAACACAGTTTAACGAACACATCAGGATCAAGGGCGATAATGATGGTAATGTGAATGTTAAAGCATCGAAGCATTATGGAGATAACAAAGTAGAGACAATTAAGAACAACGCATATACTAAAGCAAATTTTCAAAACCTTCAAGAACAAGTGGACACTGTGAATCAATTGGTGCAAGAACACAAAACAAGGTTTGTGGAGTACATCTAGATCTGTTTATCCAAGGGAATAGGTGGAATAATGAAACTGAATGGGATTTTTGCAGGAGAAAACATAACAATGAGGGTATTTGAAATTCTAATTGATCAGATATCAAACTTGAGATTGGTCAGATATGGAATTTTAAAATCCTTGTGTTAACTCGAGATTTTCCTAACTGGAGTTTTTTCTGTGTACCATTCCATATATAGTGAATTCATGTAATACAGCCTGTAGTACATAGAAGTTTATGTAATTAAAATTCTACTTTTTAGGATATCTTTCATCGAGAATTTTCAGGTCTGGTTGAATGGAACTCAAAATGGTACTGGAGATTCGAAAGACAAAAAAAGTTGCTTCTGTTATTCTCATCTTGCTAGTAAGTTAAAGTTCTTTTCACTAGAATTAACAACAATAGTTTTTGAAATTTGAAAATTGAAATTTAGGCCACTTTTTAGGAGAGTTTTTGAAGGATTTATATTAGTTTGCTTCCAAAGAAATTTGTGTGGAAGTGGTGCTCTATCTCTGCTGGTGCGTTCCTTGCAAAAGTACTTTCGCAAGCCTAATTTGTTGAGATAATTGCGTTTGGTGTAAATAACGTACCTGCAGCAAGTGAAATGTAATTGAATTTTTATTACTTTCCAACCGCAATTTTATGGTCAACCATTTTCATATTTTTTCTTGATTGTTTGACCAGTAACCATGGTAACACGGTTTTAAGGTTTTACGACACTGAAACTTTTGCAATAGTAGTGAAAAAATGGGTCTTACTAAGAAAATGTGCCATAATCAAGAAAACAAAAACATTAAAACGATACAGACCTTCATTTGTTTAAATAATTCCATTCTTTTACAGGTCGAGCAAAAAAGTTGGTTGATCCTTCTTCTGACAAATGTCAATGTAAAAAAGTAACCATCGGCCTGCCAGGGCCACCGGGACCACGAGGGCCGAGAGGGCCACGAGGTGAAGATGCAGTCATCAACAATAAGGTATAATGAATACCAAATATTTCTTTTGCTTATCATACGTAAGCCTTAAACTGGAGTCGTTTATGACGGAAATTACGGAATTACGGAATTTATCATCGGGGAAATAGGTGTTAGTATTGTAATAAATAATTTTCTGTTCAATATTTTCATATCAAGAACACGAAATTACTCGGAAATTTTTGACGATTTTCTTTTTTTTACTCTTCCACAGTTGTTAGAGCAATACCGTGGTTTACCAGGAAAGCAGGGATATAAAGGAGACAAGGGTGAACAAGGAGGTGCTGGATTACCTGGTCAAGACAGTGATGGCTCATGTAAGAATTGTATTCAAAAGACGAGTACAACTTATACACATTGGGGAAAGAAATCGTGTGAAAGCACCAATCCTAACGCAACTACTGTTTACCAAGGTAAGTCGTTTCGTTGTCGTTACACTTTCCTTGATATCAACGGCTATAAACCTCGTTTTCAAACAAATTTAATTGCTTTATGACACGATATTTACACATTAGATAATAGGTCCCAAAGGAAAATTAAGAACTCAGAAAAAACTTTACAAACCAAGGTGAAGAGGCTCGCACCTGTTTTCTGGGAATTAAGAATTGCGGTATTACAGTTCGAAACGAGGCAAACAATTATTCAGTTGTATCTGGAGAAAGATGAAAATAGATTTTGAATCCTTTCAGCGTTTCCGAAAAAAATCCTATTTGTTAAGGTAACTTACATCTAAAGTTGTCTTAATAGAACTCTTGATAATTGGTTGGATTTGTTTTTAGGTTACGTCGCTGGCTCATTTCACACTCAAGACGGAGGCGGATCCAACTATCTGTGTCTCCCTGAGAAACCGAATTACGGAAAATACGATGCTGCGTTTAACCGGGGTAGTCGAGCATTTATTTACGGTGTTGAGTTTGAATTAGGCGATTCGAATGTTTTTGATGATTCAGAGAAACCTGGCCATTTTAATGCTTTTTGCTCGGTCTGTAAAGTAGAGGAGAAAAGCAGTACCATAATGGTACCCGCCACTACGAGCTGCCCTGATGGATGGAATCGAGAATATCAAGGTTACCTTATGGCGCAGAAACGTTATCTTAAACGAACTGAATACATTTGCGTAGATCGCAAACCTGATTTGAGTTCAAAGACAGCAAAATGGGACAAAGGTGGTTTTTTACATTTCGTGGAAACGCGATGTGGTGCATTACCGTGTCGTTCGAATCGATATGTTGAATATCGTGAATTACCTTGTGCCGTGTGTTCAAGTTAGTGGAAAACTAGAAGCTCTGATGGATCTGTAGAAACGTCAGGATGATCGTTTTTGGAGTATGATTAGGCCCATGAAAATGAAGAAAACTGAAGTTACAGTGCTGTAAACACAGAATGAATATTAGGGGTTCCATATGTTTAGTATCTAAAGAGGCCCTATGGTTATGGCCAGCGGGCCCGGTGGCTACGACACTGTGTGATCATTTTGAAGGATGGTTCGACCCATCAAGATGAAAAAATAACTTACAGAAGTCATGCACGCCACGCGTAGGATTGCAATATTCTACACGGAATGACTTTTCGGTATTTTTTAATTTATTTTGCATGAAAAACAAAGTAAAGTTTCGTGTTAAAACTAACTTCATGAACTTAGATTTTTAGCTGGTTTTATGACCCCAAAAGAGCAATTGGCACAATTGGCAATTTTCAAATGTGAATGAAAATTGATAATCTGTATATAATTGTGATTAATAAAATGAACAATGCTTTTGTTATGTAAATAGTGTATATTTAATTAACTTTTATTTATCATAAAATATTTTAATCACTTTTCAAAAATTAAAGAAACTTTAGCGATAATTTAAATCAAGATTACGACTACTAGCCTGTACCAAACCCGATCGTTACATTTCGAACAACATCTTGCCGTGTGTGTGTGTGTTTGTGTTTGTATAGCCTGTACCTTACCCGTATAGCGGGCCAATTTTTACAATTCGCAGTTGAGGGCTTTGACCATAGTGAATTTTCGTAATTTGTGATGCATTAAATGTTAATTTGAACGTTATACAGGCCATTATACATTTTCTGTTAGGCCAATCATTTATGCATCTAAAAATATAAAAATCGCAACGAAAAAAATTGATGAAGAAGAAATTGAAGACTTTTGCGAAGAAGAGTATTTCAACTTTGAGGACCTTATTCTCAGTGAAAAATGGAACGTTTTAAAAAAAAATTTTGCTTCAGATGACGTGTCTACTTTTGAACTAAAAATAGATTTGCGGAAAATCTTTGTAACAGCTTCTTTGTCTCAAAATCTTGAAAATAGTGGTGTTTCGTCAGTTTTTCACTCATAATTTTCAGTCATAGCTTTTCACGCATTGGAAGAGAAAGATTTTCCGCGTGAGTACTTTAGAAAAGATCCGACGGAAAAAGATCTTTTCCCCATCGAGATTAAGCATTTTTGTAAAAAGTTAACGATTAACGTCTTTCTTAAGTCTATGCTTAATTAATTTCTTAATTACTCATGAATTAATTAAAAAATATTTTTAAAATGCAGTCTGTTCCTAAATACGTCGACAATGTGAAAACAAAAGGTTTTATCCTCAAATTCCAAAAATGATTTTTCACTATGGTCAGAGCCCTTAAGAGAAGTTGACTGCCAGAAATGGAGTAAAACAAGAACAGAATTAAAAGGAGCGAAAATCTCTTGACGTATATTAGGAATCATTTGGTATTTATTTTCTCGAATCAAATCACCCTGCATCGAATGATAATATCAAAAAAATAATTCCTCCTTGGAAATTTTTGTGTTTGATTTGTTCATTTCCTTTTCTTCTTATCGTCGATAATGAACACGAATCTTCCCCTATGAAAAGAAATTTACAGAAAATACTTATTTGCAAGCAACGGCCATTTCAATGATATCCGATAAATCTTAGTTTATTCCGATTTACCGAGAAAAAAAAACATGAATAAGATAAATGATGAATATAAACTCACTTCACAGCGTGAGAACGGTGTGTTGTCCAGGGTCTTCTTGTGGTCCACCATCTTCCTGTGGTCCATGGTCTTCTTGTGGTCCAGGTCCAGGGTCTTCTAGTAGTCCTGGTCCATGGTCTGCCTGTGGTCCATGGTCTTCCTGTGGACCAGGGTTTTCCTGTGGACCACCTTTTTCCTGTGGTCCATGGTCTGCCTGTGGTCCATGGTTTTCCTGTGGACCAGGGTCTTCCTGTAGTTCCTGTCCAAGGTTTTCCAGTAGTCCACGACGATGGTTTTCCAGTTGTTCTAGTTGATTGTGTGGTTTCATGGGGTTCATCTGTTTCATAAGTGTCTGTTGAATAAGGGTCAGTATAAGAATCTGTCTCGTAAGACCCTGTCCCATAGTTTCGCTTGGACTTTTGATTGTCTGATGATGCAATGTCATTTTCTATAAGTTTGAAATGTTTTGAAGGTAGAAACCAGACCGAGAAACCAGAATATATTAATAGTAAAATTTTAAAAATCATTGTCTTAAAGACGCTTTAAAACTTATTCGACCCTTTAAAACCTTCGACTGTTAAAAATGCGATCTCGCGCTAGGATGGGTTTCGACCACTAGGCAGGATGGGCTTCGACCGTTAAAACTGGGCTTCGACCACTGACTGGAAAATCATCTTTTATATAGAAATTCTGGTTTACAAAAACATATAAACGGTTTATACTTATTCCGTTCAATTCTTTGATTTCTTTCTTGATCAAAACATCAGCTTCTTTGATATCTTTCAACAATTTGTCAACACGTTTTGTATCATGCTTTGGCTTAGCTAAAAATGAACGAAAAGTAACAAAGATAAAAGAAACAGCCGCTCTCCAAGAGTCACCATGGTGATAATGTCCAAGTCGGGGCTACAATTAATATTCAGTGGCGGATGCAGAAGGTTCTTAAATATTTTGACGTAGAGTTATTTTGTTTTCATATTCCCTATTTGGAAGTTAACACTCTCCGTTAAAAGTCTTGAGTACCTTCTGTTTATGTATGAAAGTCAGCACAGAGTTCAATATATGAATGAAACTTACCTGCAATTAATACAATTGCTGCTAAGAGGCAGCATATATGGAACGTCTTCATCCTTGATGTGTTGTCTGTGTACTAAGTTGAAGTTCTCAATTTTATACCTTTCGTGGAGATAAAATTTTTCATTAAAATTGATCACTAGATATACCGTTTTTTTAATCCTTGTGGGTGTCACTGTGTCTCAAAGAAATTGCCGAAAATCAAAATAAAGGCTAGTGCATCATTATGCTAAACTTGATGATTGTCGGAAAGGTTGATAAAAGAATGTGTTTAACGAAGAATATTGATCTCCATATATGGAATATGAGCAAAAGCAACACTCTCCGTCAACATTTTTGAGGACCTTCTGTATCCGCCACTGTGGGAGTGTGGGAAAGTAATAAGAAATGCTTTGCAATAGCAAATAAGAAGACAGTATTAATCCGGCCAGATAATGTAATATATTTCTTTGCCAGACGCCGAGATTCAAAAATTAATTTTCATCATTACATTGTACATCATTTTTTAGAGGAGTGATGTCGATTATGTTTTGTTAGCAGCCTTTTTTTTTTTTAATAAATCCGTAGATAGCCTTATAACCTCAAAATCTGTTTGCCACAAAAATACCGTAGTTCGGAAAAACCCAAAAATAATTGGGTTTGAAAAATGGTCCCTTACAGTGCATTGAAAACTTTGCCAAAAACGACCCGGTGATTTTCCCCCGGTTTTAACAATTTCAAAATGTTATCTTTACAGTTTATAATACATCTGTTTTTTTGTTAGAACCTCGAAACCCTACCCTTAATAAGGATAGTATGTTGAAATGTGAAACGTGAAAGTATATGTTGCAACTCGTCATTTCGCAAAACTTAATTCTCGTAAAATGCGTGATTTTGAGCCATCCGCGAAAAAAGTTAATTTTACTTTTTAACTTTGTTTTGAAATTGCAATTGAAAGTATTTGAAAGCTTTTTGGAAATGATTTTGAGTTTTGCGTCTATTCTCAGGTAGTAAGCGATTCTTTGAATTTTGAACCGCCGTGTCAGGAAAAAGCGTTGCAGAGATCACAGAGATCATTTCATTTGCTTATACTGTTTCTACTGGTGGGACGAAGAAAGTAAATTTTTAATATGATTTATTGGAGCCTGGAAACAACAACGGGGGACAGGGAACTACAACGGGGGACTGGGACTGCTAAGAGCAGAAGAATCTTATGCAACAACAACATACAGTTGACTCTCTCTAATTCGAATCCCAAGGGGAAAATATTTTGTTCGAATTATAGAGAGATTCGAATAGTAGAAAGTCTCTGTAGTAGACTTGACGGTGACTTTTATTTTGTTATTAGAGATTCGAATTAGAGCGAGTCAACTGTATACAGAAGACATAAAAAGGCCGCAGATGCTACTGCCATCTCTCGGAAATATTCATGACTTATCGGACACTTAAATTAACCTGGGATTTTTTTAAACGAAACTCGAGATGCACTCGTGCATATTAATAAATATGTCATTTTTCATTTGGATTTAGCATAATATTTCATAATTAAAGTGAAAAAGTTCTAAATATGTTATTCACTGTCGAAAAGTCAAACTGTGCATTTTCAAGCCACGGTTTAAAAAACGATTTTGAATAATTCAATCCGAGGCTTGAATTACCGGGAAATATGTTTTGTTGGGACGGATTTCATTATCAGATGACGTCAAAAATACTTCGTATTAGTCGTATTTATGTCTCTAATGACTTTCCTAATCCTCTTTATTAAACCATAAAAAATTTCCGTCTATTTGGTGACGATGGCGTTGATTGATTGCAAAACTCAAACAAATAATTGAAGCTCGATCCGGGTTTTGAAAGAAAATATTCACATTTAAGGAGTTCATAGTGAAGGGACGTGGTTACTTGGTAAGGTTGATCTGGTTAAAGTAGCACAGTTACAGTTAAACTCATATGATTCGAATTCCTAGGCGACCATAACATTTGTTCGAATTACAGTAGTATGAACTAAATTAAAATTTATTGTATTTCTGATTGGCTAACGATAATAGGCATCAGCCAATCAGGATACGGTGTTTACCTGTGCGTAGCCAATGAAAAAGAGTTCATCACTTGATTTATTCATTTCTGGTAAAACGTATTCTTCTCCGTTGTCCTTCACCCAATTACGGTAGGCCTAAAAATAGTTTTAAAGACTTGTTTAAAGAGTCAAAATTAGAGGAATGTAAAATCAACTTTGATTACAATTAACTAAACTTTGGATCTCACCGTGGGGGATAAGGGAAGCTCAGATCTGGGGTGGGATTGCACCCCGGGGTGAATTTCACCCCACCTACGTGTAACCGAGGTCTGAAAGGCTAAGGAAATTGTCTTGTATCTTGTTACTTTACCTTAAATGCCATCTTAACTCCTCCTGCGTCGGCAATATTTTCTCCCAATGTGTTTTCTCCGTCAATTTGAAGTAACTAAGTTGAAAAATATATTTAGATAAGGTTGAATGAAGGACTAGTAAATAGTTTCTCCAAATCAACATTACGTAATATTAAAACAGATACAAAATGGCTGACTTGTCGCAAAAACGGGACACAGTTTTCATGGTAATTCATAGAAGATAATCTGTCCAATATATTACATAGGTCATGGTGGCTCACTATATTTTGAAAAGCCGGCCTCTAAACACCAGTCTAATGAACATCAAGATATTTCCAGCTCTTTGATAAAGTCGCTCAAGGGGGGTTAAATTATATATATACTTGGACTTTTTGTAAGATTTTCGGAGGACATAATTTTATTGTATCTGAATGAATATCGAATATCACAGTTTACAATTAAGAAATACGCATGTATCTAACTTTATCGGCTATTCATCGTTATCCCTTTCTCCTAGACTAGCAGGCTAGTCGGGTTATTACGTTTTTTTGTTAATCGACGCGCTGACTCTATCTTCGTGATATTGTCTTTCTGAGTTAAAAACACAGGCTATTAAAATAGTCTATCTACCTTTCTCCAAGAATACACTTACATGTTTGTCTTCGTCTTTAGCAATCTTATATTGGCTGAATTGTTTTTTCAAACTGTCTGTTCGATCTTTAAATTTTTTGATCGACTCAGCGCTCCATTGATCGTCTTTGTTCTTTGCCAGTACGGTCGCTCGCATTAATGGTTGAAGCGATCGCTTAGCAATCAGTTCACCCTTTTTGTTGAATTTCCTACCTAAGTTTTTTTTTGTGGATATAGGGGATGTAATACAGTGATCGTGTACAGGAATCAGTGGCGCAAAAACTTGGATGGATTCATTAAATTGTTTCGTAGTAGAAGAAACGTAACATAAACTACCCAGAAGGCACACAACACTATCTCAACATTGTCGCAACGTCGTAATGCTCTGACGTTGAAACAACGTTGTTTGGACGTTGGACGTTTCGTGCCTACTGGGTAATTCCATTAGGTTACATTTATGGGGGATTTGTTTTTGACAAATTTGATCTCAACTCTCAATAATAAAAAACCCTAAGTGATCAAGTGATCAAGGAAAAAAGGGCTCAAATAAGCATAAATATGAAATGTGAAAATGGTTAAATAAAAATAAATGTCGATTATGACAATGATTAGTTACCTAGAGTGTCAAATCCATGAGTTAATTCGTGACCGAGAACGTGACCAATGGCACCATAACTTATTGATCTATAGTTTAGAAAGAAATGATTTAAGTTTCAAAACTTCATCAATGACGAATTTGCTCCAATTATTATTATCTTCAACCTGTCAGTATCAACCAAACAGCTATTTCTATTCTTACTTTGAATCAAATTGATCAAACCGATGGCAACAAAACAAAAGAGACTTATATGATACACCTGGAGTACCTGGCCGTTTTAAAAACAACAACAACAAAAATAATTTATTACCTTGGTAAAGGTTTAGCGTAGAAGAAAGGAGGTTGAAGAATACCAGCTGGAATAACAATTTCGTTCTTTGTTACCACGTAAAATGCGTTGGCCATATGCGGAACACTCACCCACCTTCAGAAGAAAATATATTAAAATTGACCTATTCACGTATTTTTCTGAAGATTAATCGGTTCATAAAAATGTAGGCAGCTACGAAGGGTAATTATCACTCGAAAGTTGGTGTACGAGATTAAAAAAAAAAAATTTATTGTTCGATTGATTCTTTTAAACTTTTTTGACTTATTTTTGACTTTTTTGATTTTGATTTGACTTTTTTGATTTACCCCTTGGGCAGCTAGTGGCATAATATCCTTCTTCCATACAAACAAAGTATAAGAAAGCCGCGGCTGGAATGTTGACGGTATTATCTTTGCCAGCTAACAGACCTTTTCATAAATTACGTCACGACCAACGATTGCCTCGTTTTGAATTGAGCGCTATGGTAACCGGATCTCAAGGGAGCTTGACTCCATTGATAGATGTGTCATTTTGAATCTCGTGAGACATAATCACCTTGGTAATTGTATGAAAACGAGGCAGTCGTTGGTCGTAACGTAATTTATGAAAAGGTCTGTTCAAAAGGGACCGAGAACTTCGTTCGAATTACATGAGTTTTCGAATTATAGGAGTGTAGACTAGTAACTAGTCGTTGTATTTCGCTGCAGCTCCGCTTGCAACACACTCACTACGTTCACTGAATACAAACTTCTCATTGCCGAAGCGTTTTTTATAAGAATATTTCCCGCCCGCGCGCATCATTTTATAAGCACAATTCCCGCGTTTTGTGTCTCAGGAAAACAAAACGCTTGCTTGGCTATAGGAGTGTGAATAAGTTTGATTAAGTCGGACGGGACCGAAGATTTTGTTCGAATTGTATGACTTTTCGAATTATAGGAGTTCGAATTACATGGCTTCAACTGTAATTGAGTAATAAAGTCAATAGTCAAATATCTAAATAGGGCCACATTATATGTGTATACATGTTTCCTGAAAAACCTTGATTACTCATAACAAGGAAATTTGCTCATAATTTCTAATTATATTTCTATTTCTACAAATTAATCCAAAGGGCACGTTTTACATCGTTTGTTACCACACTTGGTGATAAATGAAGGGTTCTCCATAGTATTCTTATCATCTTCAGCTCGAGAAGGAACTGAAAGACGCGCGGCATGAACGTCTAATTTGTTGTGCCATATATATATATTAAAACTCATGGCATTGTGTATGTTTAGTAGACTAAAAATAGTATCAAGAATTTGGTCAAGAAATGATTGGCAAGACAAAACTTGAGAATATATATGACATTGCTAAAGGTTGTTTTGGATTTTCAGGAGCTTTTGATGCAAAAAGTCAAATATCATTACAGACTGCCTAGAAAGACCCATGTACCGGGTGGTCCACAAAAAACTTCGGACGTTTGTTGGCCTGTCTTAGTTGATCAAAACTCGATTTCAATATTAATT
>JAUJPO010108550.1:0-22384 GCA_032270745.1 Tiaropsis multicirrata | reverse complement strand
GTACAGGAAAATATAAATTTGGATGCTTCTTATGCAATTTCTAAGAACAGTATAGTAATATGTAATACATATACTAAAATGGACATCAAAAATCAATATATACATACACAACAATAAGTTTGACCATAATTATTCTCTCCAAGTCATCTAGAAGAAATGTAGTCCAATAAAATATAATTTTTCCAGTCGGTGATAATCGATGGATAGATTATTGGTTACAATCGATGATAGATTATTGATTACAATTGATAATAAGTAAATAGGTATCTAATCGATGTACGTAAAATTGATAGTTATTGATAATCAATAAACGATTAGAGGAAAAAATTTGCGAGTAGCAATTTTTATCAATAATTGACTGCAATTGATTATTAATCATAATTGATTATTTATCGATTATACTCATCAATCACAGATTGCAATTTATGAGTAATCAATAATTTATCGGTTGCAATCGATAATCGATTACTAATTAGTGTTGAAAAAATTGTGAGTATCAATTATCTTAGAACGATTGCGTTAATGTATCGAATAATTATTGAGTCAATGATAATCGATAGGTAATTAATGTAGTAAAATAAATATAGTTCGTTAGTATATTCATTTCATCCAACTTTAATGACACTCTGGTAAAACTCTGTCCAAGCCCAACAGGAAAAATGTTTTTTTGTTGCAATCAAACCATTGTCTATGGCATAGACTAATCCAAAAAAAAGCAAAAAAATAAAGTCAAACTTTAGGTAAAAAATAGTTCATAAATCATCGAAAACTAGAGCAAATAAAATCTTCACAAGATGCAAAAAGACATGTCCCTGATGCAAGAGTTAATTTGCCAAGTTTTAAAGCTAATTAAAAAAGAAATAACCAAAATTGAAACTTGCAATGCCAGATATGCACAGATGCACATGAGCGAAAACACTATCGCTTCGGTAGCCATGTTGAATAATTTTTCAACGAATCCGATCGGAAGATCTAGGAAACATAGGAAATCGGGGAAATACTACAAAACGAAGTTTAATCGAGCAAAGCTCTTGTCTCTGTTAACATTAAAATGCATGAAAAAAAACATGAAAACAAAAATGAATAATCGAGCCGGAAAACTGAATCGTGAGATTTTCCCTAGCTACTCCTCATTTAGGCGCCCTTGACGGGTGCAATAATCTTGTAGCTGTCTGCAAGCTATTCTTTCTGAAAGTATTAGCTGCAAATTGTTTCATGTGATTCGAATTTTTGTTGCATCATTAGAATGATTTTTTGTGTCATTCGAATTTTATTTTTAAATGTCATCGAAAAGATTCGAAAATTGTTTAAAACAAAAAGAGCTTTATATGTTTGAATAATAGATGTCGGCCACTGATGACACCACCGGTGTAACTTGCTATTTACACCGGTGGAGAACCGGTGGAGAACCGGTTGAGAACCGGTTGAAACTCTCTCTACTTCAGTGCACCGGTGCCGATCGTTATATAAACAATTCAACCGGTTTTGACCAGTTTTAACCGGTGCCTACCGGTGCGATGTAACTTAGCACCGGTGTGTTTTTCTATGTTATCCAAATCGCGTGGCGGGACAAATTTTTACACTACAGTTTCTCAACAGTTTTTGAAATGTATACTTCAAGAATTTTACTTAAATTAAAAAAATGTTTTTTTCTTTTCCATTTTTGACAAAATTGACTTTATTATAGTTTTACAATTATTATTCGCCTCAAACATAATCAAAGATCTTCACACAAAATGTAACCATAGCATCTACAAGCAGGATTGGCAAACCATCAGCCCAAAAGAAACATTCAATCAAAATCACGCTGCATAGCGAAAATGAGAAATTCAAACTGATGGGTAATCTTTCAACACTGAAAGGATTTCAAAAGTACAAAGGTATTAGCATCACAGAAGATCTATGCCAAGCAGATCGAAAGGTGTTCAAAGAGCTCTCCATCAAAGCTAAAGACATCAACACAAGGTGTTCAAAGAGCTCTCCATCAAAAAACGGGTTCCACCTAGAAGGTTCCAAAGAGCACAGAAATCACATAACAACAACACCAATAGACTTAACAAACAAACCATGTAAAAAGAAACTTAAAAAGAACATGACTAAAGGTAGATTAAACATTTTGTATACGAACGCCGATCAATTACAACACTAAAGAAAAATGAACTAATTAAGATGATACATCATGAAAAGCCACTGGTTATTGCCATCAACGAGGTCAAACCAAAGAACGTATCCGAAAGAAAAGAACAAGAATTTTTTCTAACCTTTCCAAACAAATGACCAGCAACGTAGGAATCGTAATCCTTGTACATAAATCAATACCCCTCTACAAATCCAACACACCATCCTGTTCGAAGAAGCATGCTACTAGAAGCCAAGCTAAACAATAAAGATCATCTAATGTTTGGTTGTATGTATCGAAGCCCAACAAAAACAAACGAATCTGATTACAACAATACAAAAATGAACCATCTTATAAACCAGCTTGCCTCCAACAAAAAATACACACAAGTGTATGTATCTAGTCGAGGATTTTAACTATAAAGATATTGTGGAAAAAATGGTCATTGCCACACTCCGAAACAAGCAGCTAGAAGAGCTTTCTTTTCCTCGACCCGACCAGAAGGCGTGTTTCTGATGAACCTTCTAACCTAGACTTGATCCTTACTGGAGAAGAAAGTCAAATCTCAGAATTAGATTACACAGGAAAAAGTGATCATAGTGTCTTGTCATTAGACCTTTATTGCTAATCAGGGTCAGTCGGGCCTGTACCTGTAGTGTAGAACAAGAAGTCAATTTTGTCTTGCTCTTAGACAATTAGACAGTACTAGAGACCATTTTCATTTTCCACAATTCCACAAAGGTGGTTGTTTTTGTTAATGTAATTGAAAATATTTTCTTCACTTTCAGATCAAAGATCTTCAATTGTACATAACGGAGCTTACAACAAATGTAAGTTCTTTTTATACTATATATACAATATTCGAAAGTTTAATTTATATGGCTTACTTATTTTCTTTTACTTTGATCATCCACTTGGTGGTGACATGACGTGTTCTCTCCATCGTTTTCTGTCTTGCATACTATACTTTACTATTTTTACTTTTCTGATCCACTTGGTGGTGACATGACGTGTTCTCTCCATCCTTTTCTGTTTTCAGCCTCTTAATTTCGTCCGCTTTCAGCCCAATATCTTCTGCAATAAGGGCCTTCAAGGTTTTGTTTGGGCGACCTCTTCTTCTGGGGGTTTCAGGTTCCCAGAAAAGAAGCTTGGTAGCAGGTTCGTTTCCACGTATCACGTGACCTGCTAGACGGAGGCGACGCTTCCTAATAACGTGACTTATTGGACGTCTACCGTTGTAGAGAACTCTGTTGGAGGTATGTGATTGGGGATTGATGTTTTTCACCCGGTGTAACATTCTTGTATAGCACCCATCAATTTTTCTCTTAAGAGATTTATTGAGGGACCATAATTCACATGCGTATAAAAAGATGGAAATAACTGTCGCATCAAATATTTTTAGTTTAGTCCTTGTGGAGATGCTTGATTTCAAACATTTTTCAAGACTATTCAATGCGGACCAAGCTTGAGCCATTCTCTTGTTGATTTCAGTTAGGGTTAGTGAGTACGATCCAAGATATTTGAAACCTTCGACCATTTCCAGCTCTGATCCGTTGTCTTGAAACTTGGCTCCTCTGTACAGCTTTTTACAGACATGTACTTTGTATTCTGAACATTCAGAAATAAGCCGATGGACTGTGTTTCTGCTTCAACTTTATGAAGAACTCATTCTTCCTCGGAGATGGTTTCGTCAAGTAGAGCGATGTCATCCGCAAAATCTAGATCTGCAAGGTGGATCGGTGGATGACGACGACTTTGGCGTCTGATCAGCATTATTCCATCAGTGTCGTTGAGCGAAGTCCAGCACAGTTATTAATAGGAGTAAACTGCTGTGTGAGAACAGTTGCTGAGTTGTTTTCATACATGATTTTGATAGCATTGACTAACTTTGGTGGGATGCCATATATATGCATATGCATATGCAATTAAGATTTTAAACATACGTTTACGATCGGTGCTGTCATACGCTTTTCTGAAATCGACATTCTATGGTTCTTTATTTCTTCAATGATTCTACGGAGTGCAAGAATTTGTGAAGATGTTGAAAGCTGTTCTGTTTGGGACGAAGTACCTTTTCGATTTCAGGGCGAAGTCTGTTCAGGATCAGTCGGTTATATTAGTTTTGCAGAGACTTGGCTGAGGCTGATATTTAACTATATATGGCTTAAATCAACTTAAACAGCAGTCTAGAAAACTGTGCAAGACTTTTTGATTTGCTAAATGCATGATAGATGGAAATATTTTTGCCAAAGATTTTCCCTTCCAAGGTTTTCACATTATTTTATTTTTCTTCTTTTAGAATACTGACTTCCAAAGCTTAGATAGCATGGTAATTAACAACATTTTGTTTTATATTCTTTTACACTGAGTTATGAAACTTTTAAAAAACTTCATTGAAACTCTTTGTAGCGAAACTAATCTAAGCTGATCAATAAAAGTTTCAAATTATTTCTTAAAAACTCAGAATGTAAATATTTGAAAAGGGGATTTTATAACCTTCAACATGTATGTCAGAAAAATCAAACAAAACCCTCCTTTCTTAGCTCCCGATCAAGCATTGCTGTCTGAATTTCCTCAACTTTAAGGCCTGATTCCTGCTTTAGAGTGTCCAAAAAGGTTTAGCTTTCTCGATCTAATTGGTCCAATGGGCACATGCCTTCCTTTGTAGTTAAAAGAAAAGGAAGCTGCGATCAGAAATCTGCAACAACAGTTGAAAACATCTGGCGACGCATATTCCAAGCAAACTTTCAAATTGCAAGATGTTACAAGGGAACTTGGAGAATGCAAAAGAAAGGTAAGTTGTGTGTCATACACGAGACAGAAATGATATCAAGTTGACTGAATTTGAAGGAATTTTAACCGTTAGACACCGAATGACATACACTGTATGTCATTTTTACGACCTTCAGTCTATTGATCATAGCTCAAAAACCCTTGCTTTTCAGCCAAAATGTCCAAGCTGTTTTCGAAAGGTGAGACAAAGGGCTTTTCAGTAGTTCCAACCACATTCTGCATTTGAAGTTTAAAAATTAATGAAAAAAAGTGCTGAAAGAATTGTTGAAAATTTTGACTAGTTTGAAATAATTATGTCTGGCTATGACTGACCAGGTTAGGGTAAGGTACAATGGCATAATTATGTTGTCAGGAAAATTTTTGAATCACTATTTTAATTCCTATTTTTTAGATTTCAAGGCTCCAACTTGAATCCTCATCTCACCGATCAGACATTGAAGAAAACTTAAATAAAGAGGTATAATTATATGATTTTGAATCCGAAAGAATCTAATAAAGAGCTCTATTTCCAAGTAACGGTTAGATTCTATGATGAAAATGTTCTTGGTTCTCCATTTCTTTTGTTTATCAAACTGTTGCTGTTGTTACCCTTTTAAGGTGGAAAGAAAAGAACGCGAAATTAAACTACTTCAAAGTCAAGTCAAACGAATCGAAGATCAAAAGAACGATGGTGAATCCAAGGTAAAGATTTTCCTTATTATATTAAAGGAGAAAATGAAGTAATTTGATCCTCGTCCTACATACGAATTACAATTTTCTCCTTGTTACTCATTGATTGTACTCCAAAACGTGTGATTGTTAGTCTTAATTGGTTTTTGAATAATGTTTATCTTTGCAGGTTGAATTACGTGATAAAGCGATTGAGCGTTTGCAGCATCAGCAAAAAGAGTACATGGATGAGGTATTTAAAGGACTTTTCATGATTGCATCATTTCTTTCCTAACTGCCAAAAAATCAGGAATTCCTTTTCGGGTGTTTCCCGTTAAAGAAATAATAACGTAATGCAATCTTACAGTACATGCATCATGGATTCGATGATAAAAGTAGGGTTTAAAAGTTTTTGTAACTTAAAACTTAAAGCTTAAAACTGAAAGTAATGTTGTAAAGATAAAAAAGACAATTGATTTAATCGTCCTCGAACTTTAGTTAAGTCGCCCTCTATTTTTGATTCCCACTAGGTCACTCGAAGAGATCATGCGATCCATACACTGGAGTTGAAGTTATTGAAAGTAGAAGACGAGAAGAAACGATCTTCGACTGAAGTAATTTGCATAGAATTGTATTAAATGAATGAGTTGCTTTGACCTATAAAAACTTACTAATGCGAGACAAATTTAATTTTTTGTTCTATAGGCCTGACCGACCCTGTTTGTGCTAAAAATGAAAAAAATAAATGAACAAATTTCCCCTGTTACCATTATTATTATAAAACCAGGATTTTTAAATAAAAGAGTCTGAAAATTTGTTCCTTATGAAAAGTAAAACTCATAACTCACTCGTGAAATTCATAACATCAAGGAGGAAAACAATTATCACTTTAACAAAACAATGTTGGAAATTATTTCCAGTGCCTCAGCCCTGAAATATGAATAAAAATATTTTTATTTTACCAACCAATCCCCTTATAATATGACTATCTGTAGAACAATAAATTTAATTGCCAAATTGTCTTGCCTAATCAAAATGTTAGGTTAGTTTCGTTAGTTTGTCATATAACTATTCGTTCAAATCACCAATCAACCAAAGTGCCAAAACAATGGACAATGGTGAAATGGACAATGTTTTTTACACTGTCATTTCATATCATTATTGGCGCATTTCCAAAACATGCCAATAACAAAAAAAATTGTTTTTGCCTATTACTTACCAAAATTTAGCTCCCTTCTAAGGTATGTGACTTTTACGCCATAAACCTTTTGAAAACCTTTTTCTGTGCAATGAAAGATTTTTTATATGTTTTTTGTGAATTGCCAGCTTGAAAGATTAACAAAGAAACACGAATCAATGTCTCAAGATCATCGATCATTGAAGGAGAAGCATAATTACATGCTTACAGAGGTACTGGTATATTTATTGTGCAGTGTTTATCTTCTTACATTCTATTGTTGCTCTTTAAAATTTCTGTTGATGATTTCGCCGTAACGTTTAATGTTATTGAATGACTCGCTTATTCAAAACATACAATAGCCATTAAATCAAGAAATGACTTTTTAGAATTTATTAACAAGTGTGAAAAGATAAAAAAAATGGTAATTACCTTTGATAATTGAAAGTTGCTTTCAGCATCCTATTTATGAGATGCGAAATCATCTTTACATTAGTTTATAATGGGCCTGTAGAAGTAAACCTCCCTTTTTAAACAAGATATTTTGTGAATGTCATTTTTGTATTTCATTTTCTTAGAAAGGAAAAGTCGATGCAAAACTAAAAGCCTATCAAATTTGCAATGAGAGTGAACAAAGTGCTTTGGTAGTCGAGGTAAAAATTATAACACAATTGTCACTTTTACTACCGTTATTATTTTTAATTATGAATTTGTTATGAAAATTATTATGATGAGTTATTTTATGTTCTCCAGTAGCTTTATTATTTGGCTCTGCAATTTATTATACCAGGCGACCAAAAAGGAGGAAGTAATTCAACAACTAAGACAAGAGAATTTCATTCTAGCAGATGAGAAACAGCAAGCTATAGATTCTGTGAGTTTTTTGTTACATTGTTCAAAGACGATGAGTACTGAATCAATTTTGTTAAAATCTTGCATTTGACGGTAAAATCTAACGATAAAGTAAAACACAGAATTTCTTGGTTGTCCGCTTTTTTACCTCTCTATAGCGTTGGTAGAAATACCTTCGTCATCACAAAGTGAAAACGTCCAACCTCAAAATTTAGTGTATTATGAAATTTAGAATTTAAAGAAAAATAAGTTACCTTTGATTTTGAGAGTGCTTCTAAAAGGCTATCCAGAAAATGGAACTCATTCCATATGGTCAATCTCATAATCAAAGGATTTAACCTTTACAGCGCGCTAACTTTTTTTTAAAATACAAAAAAAATCATCATTATTTTGTGGAAATTTATTCTTTCAAAGGCCATTTCTCAACCATGACAAATGATTAAGGTATCAACTTTGGCATCATTGGAAAGCTCTCTTTCTCAGCTACAAAAAATAGCCGAAGTTTTTTCCTTAAATCTCAAGTGGTCAGAGGAGTTATGACCAAGAGACTGTGTACCGGTAAAATGACATTTTCAAAACGTATATATACGTATTCCGCGTCGTAAGGGTTAAAGAAAAATACATTATAATTGAGATAATCGGATCTTTTAACTTGTTGACGATGAGATGCAACTTATTGGTTTGTTGTTACATGAGAGCTTTTTTCAGCTGGCCCCTTTTATACTATGAAATTTTATCTTTAGTTTAGTATTTTTTTGGAATTTATTTGTTTCAGTTACAAATAACGTCACAGACTTTGAAAGATTTGGAGAACGAATATAACGAACTTTTAGAAAAGGTGATTGTTTCAAACTTATTTTCTTTTATTAATTCTCTTCACTGCGCTCTTCATGGGATGGGATGGGATGGGCAACCTTTGTAGACGCCTACCCAAGACACTATTAGAGGTGTGAAGAGGGGTGAAGCCTAGGAACTGATACGAGCAATTAGTCTACGACTGTTAATATACCTTTCTATAATATAACTAACCTGAATATCGTAACCCAACTCGATCAGTCGTCCTATTCAAACGCGCTGACCATTTAAGCCCGGGGGCAGGTCACTCGATCTCGGATCGGACCCTGAAAATCCACTGCAAAATTAGCTGAAAAGCGACCCTTTTTCGAATTTTCTACCCTTACAGTGCACCTGGGCGTACCTAGGCTTTGTCAGAACCTCAAAAAACCTACCCTTAAGGGCCGCACGTGCGGTAGGTCACTTACCTTGAGTGCCTCCCTGGGATTTAAGCAGAACAGGTGCTTTTGAGGCGGCTAAGTGGCGTTGGAATGGAAGTAGAGAAGCTCTTGAGAGCCTCTGTGTACAGGTATATTCACACCTTTAATTTGTTATCTAGATGGGTACAAAAGAGAAGATAATATTGGATCGTGAAATGGTTTTATCACAACTCAAAACGAAAACCGAACAACATCAGATGAAGGTTGGGCTCTTTTAATGTAATTTTTTTTTTAAATCAACGATCAACAGTACTGGGAATTTGTTCAAAAGATACAAGAAGAAAACTTGTATTTTATTCATAATACCGATTTTTTTTTTAACTGTCGATTTTAAGAACAAATGGTTGAGAACTATGGGATCAGATTTGTTTTAAAACACATTTATGAGTCTTTTCACAAAAGTTTTGTGTTAGTATCGGACGGAATCGAATATTTTTACAAACAAACTTCTAAAAACCACTATTATTGTATGTTATTGATTTTGTCTCCCATTTTAGATCGATAGACTAGAAGATAATGCTAGAGATTTCACATTGAAGTTGAATGCCGCTGAGCGCGCCAGAGAGGAAGAAGCTCATCAGGTAGGTTATGCTATCTTTTTAAAACGATATCTAATTTAAAATGAGGCTACCTTTTTTTAAATGGATACTAACTATCTCATTTGAAAGGATACTGTCTTTTGATACTATCACATGTTGCTTTGTAAAATTTCTGTTTTTGGAGTACCTTGTCGGACAAAAGTGACGAAATCTTTTGGAAATGACGGAAGTTTTGTCCGACGAAAAAAAAGTCAAAAAAAAGGTGTTTTAGGCTAAAATTTTCTTTTTTTTGGACAAAAGTGACGAAAATTATGTCCGACGAAAAATTAGTCCGACATTGTTTTGTCCGATAAGGTACTTAATTATAATGTAAATACTGAGAATAATGTTCCATATCAAAATGTTTTTATGACCAGACTGATACTAAGACTCGCCATTTTAACTCTAGCCAAGGAGATGCATTCTATTGTTTAGCATTATATTAAAATTATTTTGCAGCACTATAAGTTCGTTCTGGGCCAAAGCAAAGGTCTTTAAGAACGGTAGACAAAGTCCCATCAAAACTAAGTTCTTTTTGCCAACCCAAAATATCATTTTTTTATGTTTATGAGCAGTCTGTGTTGAACAGACACCACGCAGAAGAACTCTTAGATGAAGTCCAAACATTGTTGGAAGAAAAACAAAGTCTTTTGGAGCAAATCAATTCAAAGAACAACTCATTAGAAGAGATCACATCAGAGTTAACTAGTTTGAAGAAAACATTATCGCAAAAGGAAAAGCAGGTACCTGAAAGAAGTTCAATGATAATATTTATTTCCACTCTGGCCAGTGGTTGAGATTTCATGTCACTCCACCTCTTCCAATTCTACTCGCTAGAGTACAGAATATAGTGTAACAAGAGCCAAGTTTTTTTTGTATTTTCGTACACTACTGTCCAAATATGGCCAAAAAAAGTGTCAAATTTTGGAAATCTTTTGTGTCGCATTCTGATAGCGTAATTCAAAAGCCGAAAATGAAGGTTTTAAAATTCTAACGAGACTCTTGACGAATATAATTTGCCATCATCAGCATTTAAAGGGTTAATTCGTTTCGTTTTTTTATTTTACGTTTGCCTTTGTTTTTATCTTACAGCTGGCAGAAAGTTTAGACCTGACGCGACAGTTGGAACGAATGACAACATGCTCGTCAACTGAATTGTCGGATTTGAAACGCGAAACTGCTAATGAGGTAATGGGCTATGTCATAAAAATAATTATTCAGGGGGTGGAGGATAATGCATTTTTGCATGTTTTACCCCAGGTATTTTATATTTTCAACCCTCGGACAAGCATTGATTTGATTTTCGTTGCTCCAACCCTTTCCCCCAACTCTTTCCCCCAACCCTTTCCCAAATGCACAAATTGTTTGCCACTAGTTATATTGCCCAACACAAAGATATTTAAGATTTATTTTCGTATAAAATATTACGTAAGCAATGACTATCATGTAAATATTAATCCGGATAATCAAAATCCATACCATTTTCCTTTTATACTATGCTAGATTCCCCCTCGACACCAAAATCAATACGAAAGTCAACATGATTTAGGTTTTTCTCCTTAAAAACTCGAATTTTTTGGATCCGTGACCAAGTGGTTAAGGCGAAGAGCTTTAGGATGGAAGGGTCTCGAGTTCGATCCCAGGCGAGGCGTTAATGAAAATTGCTAATCACTTCTCATTACATAGCCTCTTTTTGTAGCTGTTTTGCAAGGAACGCGGATTCTCATTGATAACAGTTCACTAGAACTGAAGAGGCTATCCTGGGTAAATATCGTCCAAATAACGACTTAGATATGATTCTTCTTCATAGTTGGCGACAAGGGATCATAAGATTGTAATGCTGGAAGAGGAGATTGAATTATCACAGCAACGCTATTCTGACGTCAACGAAGAGGTTCGTACAAGATATAATATTTTTTCTCAATATACAGTTTGTGTTTACTATACAAGAAAACTAATTTTTGCGAATTTGGCGATAAAAAAGTTCACCAAAATTGCTATTGTCATGGCCTTATCATCCAAAATCATCCCTCTTTTTTATAGAAATTGCCTACATAACGTCTTAGCCTTTTATTTCACCATTTTTCCCACTCGTCAAAAAATGTTCCCTTGGTGTATTTTTATTTAAGATATTTAAAACTTTTCCCCTGAAATTAACTATTCCAGACTACACGTAGGCAAAAAAATTTGTAAGATTCTTCTCTGGAGAAGTATCTTTTTTATGGTTATTTGAAATTGATTAAAATGATTTTGAGTACCAAAACATCGCTTTCTGCAACTGACAATTTTTCTCTCAATTTTCCAAGAATGATGTTATCAGTTATAATATTCTTGTTAATTCACACGTTTAATTACACTTTTAAATCTATTTGCCCGAGTTGATACAATTTTGAAAGCAAAATTAACGTGCACAAAAAGTGAATTATTTTGTTTAATATCATTTTCAATATTTCTTTCTTTCATTTGATACTTTAGCTCACAAATACAGAGTTGCAATTGGAAGGTGCCAATAGGAATTACAGAGAAATGTTTGATTTGAAAGATGCGTTAGAAACTAAGGTATATTATAGACGCTTTTTTTTATTAGAACATATTATTTTGGCCAAAGGAAGCCTTCAAACTTGTTCTTATTTTTGAAATTAAGCCTTTTTAATGTTCTTAATAATATGTTCTTGCTGAAAAATATCCATTTCAGCTGGTTATAAGCAATTTTCAGAAATTATCATTGGAAGGCTTAAAACGTTCTAAACATAATATTTTTAACTTCTCTTTTCTTTCTTATGATAATGTTTTTTCTTATAAAAATAACATTTTGGAGAACAAAAAATATTTTAATTATGCTGTTCTAGACTAACTTTATAACTCTAGCAAAATGAAAATTACAATAACTATTGATACTTTTAATCGAACTCCTTCCTCAAGTTTGTTCAACACAATTAAAAAACTTTCATCTTTATTTATTCTCCAGCTGCAAGCGATGATTTCAGACATGGAACAGTTAGAAATGAGTTTATCATTGACTGCTGAAAAACACAAAACTTCTGCTCAGCAGGTATAATTGCTAAAATCGTCTTCAACAAGCCAAAATTAGTGTACTTTATTGCATTAAAATTTTGCGGTATCCAAGAGAAAAACTGTATTTCGCTGTGTTTTCAGTGTATTTTTTTGGAGTAATCATTCGAATTTCGCGGTTTTTTTGCCAAATGTGAGTACCAGGGGGTTTTAGGGTGGGTTATTGAGAATTTTGTTCCTCGATAACTTGTTTGTTCCCTCGATCACCTTTCTTTTAGATTTTTAGCTCCTAAGAGATTTTGATTTAAAATTATTGTACGGTGATAATCTGCCGCAAACAGAATTTAAATAAAAAGAATCTATTCAGATTTCTATACGGTCAAAAAAGAAAGAAAAAAATAGTTCTTTTGCTCCACATTTTTTAATTTATTACAAAAGATTCTTTATTTACATTTTGCTTATTCAGCTCATGGCGAAACATGATATAAAAAAACAATTGCTTTAACAATAAATTTCTATGTCGTCGGAACTCAACTCATCGATTTTCAATGGTAATCTCCAATATCGTACGGTATCATTTTTTCCATCCTACAGAATGCCCAAAAAGACGGATTGATATTGAATTTGCAATCTGAGCTTGATGCCACACAACAAGAATTTGAAACTGCAATCGAAGAGGTTGGCCAACAAACTGAAGAGAGTGAGAAATTGTTGAACCAGTTGAACGAGCTGAAAGCACAACATCATCAGTTGCAATTAGCTGCAGATGAATCGACCAATAAGGTTCGAATTCCTTCTTATACAAAAACTCTTTGTTTTATCGAGTCGAAAAGAGCATGTTTTCTAGAGTGTATCATAGTTGGCACCCCCATATCAGTATTTAAGAGTGGGGTTTAAATGTTTTTACTGGTAGGAGGTTTTTCTACTGTTTTCAAAGGAATTTCTATTGTTCAATTATTCTTTTTTAGGGTGGGGGCTTCCAACCCCACTGTCCACTAAGGTTTTTACTGTCTTAAAATTCATATCATTCAATTGACGTTCAATGTTTTTTTTAACTTCGTGTGTACTGTGTTGTCAGCTTTAAACTAGAGTTGCTAGATATTTTGGCACACTAAAATAAAGGTAAACTGGTTATTTTGCGATAAATCCGCAGGGAACTGTCAATAGATGTGGTGCTTTGTCTCTGTCTTAGTCCACCCAGAATTCTAACGTTGAATGGCCGACACAAGATCTCCGCCATTAACTTATAGCCTTCGCATTCGGCTTTTCCAGAAATATTCCGTATCCCCCTGTTGAGGATATAGCATATCCAGGGGGTGGGTTCAAAATTTTCAATATTCTAGGATACCCAGGGGGTGTGAATTTGAGGACCAAGGATATCCAGAGGGATTCGAAACTTTCGGCACGGATATCCAGGGGGGTTGGTGTTAAGAAAAATCGACATCCTCAACAGTGGGGAAAGCCCAATGGCAACGAGAGAAACACCGTCGAGATAATGATATCGAAAATATTTCAGTCTCTATCTATATTCTTTTTTAGCTTGAAGAATGCGTGGATCAGATCAACGATTTACAAAACATCAACTTGGACCACAAAAACGAGGTGCGGTTGAAACGTTACGTATATATTCTACGGAAACCCAGGATTAGTAGCAAACACCGGGATTTTGTGGAATGTTTCCGTCTAAAGGATTGCGTAATGTTTCCGTCTAAAGGATTGCGTAATGGATGAATACCATGAGTAGTAGAACATGAACTGGCTCCTTTTTTTTATCCGAAAACAATATTTTGCATTTTACTGGTTGTTTAATAGTTTTTGACCAAGGTCTACATATAATTCGAGACCACGTCGTTTTTTAGTACAAAAGTCTCTAAAAATTCGCTTGAATTAAAAGAGAAAAATTTTAGTTTCGGTGCTTCGTTCTTCAAACTGATTTAAGAGAATTCACTACGGCAAACTTGAGTGATCTCAAATTGGCAGGCCCACAACCTCTCCATCTGCTTTGTTAAAGATAACAATATAGTTTGACTGTATTACTTTCATACTTTCTAAAAGTGCTTTTATATCCTATCATTTTTCATCATTTTCAGATCCAACAACTGCACGAAGAAATAAGAAATCTAACAGAACAACTGAAAACTAAAGTTCAACATTCTAAACAAGAGGTATGTGTGTCAACTATAGGAAGGGGGGAAGGAATGTACTTATCGAAGGAGCAGTCAATTGTTAGTTCAGTGCTATTATTGTCGACTATAGCTCAGTCTTACGTGTGAAGACTGTTTATCAAACTGCAACGACTTCACACTTATCATCGCGTTATCATTGTGATGTGAAATCGACTAATTAAAATCGAACTGCGTTATTACAAAAAATTGTTAGAATTCAATTAAAGCTCGATACAAAGTTGGATTAAAAAACAGTTTGATTAAAAGACTTCAGGAAACGATTTTTTCGAATGTTATTTTTGATGTGATTACACCCTTGTTTTATATTATTTTTGATGTGATTACACTCTTTGTTTTATATTATTTTTCAGACTGAAACTCACGACGAACAAATCAATAAATTAGAAAATGACTTGAAGAATAATGGGGAAGCATTGAAAGATTTACGAATACAGGTTTGAGTTAATGGATTGAGCTTGGAAATTTTTTTTGGCTGTTATTATTAACTATTCTATATTTGAATATGAACAGGTTTCTGTCTATACGTCTCAATCGGAAAAAAAGATTGTTAGTAAAAATAGTAAAAAAAACCAGGACAGAGTCACTTATACTTTTTGGTTATTTCGTGACAATCTTTTTTGCTACAGACTCTGGATAAGGTCTGGTTTATGGGCGCATTCTTTAACAGTGTAGAGCACTCTTAAAGAATTATACCAGCTAGTAACCTTTAATAGCGTAATGTTTCAAATTACAGACCAGAAAGTGTTTCACTCTTAAACAATGTAACCTACTGTGTAACCTGACTGTTTACACAATGTATCCTACTTTCGCCCTTGGTAACCTTTAAAGAACCTCAACCTTAATGCGAGTAGATCATCGGCAAATTAGACAATAAGATCGTCTCCAAGTCTCCAACACTCCACACAAGCTTCACCTGGTATTATTTACCACCATCATCATGATCAATATGTCGGAAAAATCATGGATATCCCTCCTTCCATATCTCACCCTTCAATTTCCTCAACTTGAAAGACCGTTTCCCGCTTTTAGAGTGTTCAAAAAGGTTAGATTTCTCAATCTTTCTCGATTTATCACTAGGTTGCAACTTTGAATGAGAAAAATGTTGAACTGAAAGCAGGGATGAACGCAGAAGCTGACCAGCGACAAAGTGCTATCTGTCAGGTGCAATTTCATGGGCCTTTTTTCTCTCTCTTTTGATATTTACTGCGGGGTCTGCAACTGAAGTTCAGGCATCCTATCGGTGTTTAGGACATTTACAGATACTAATGATATTTTAACATTGTTGAGGACATATAAAGGAGTGTAATACTCGCTTAAAATAGATTGAGAAAATATTTTACTCTAGACGTTCGACGGGCTCTTTCGATGAACAAACTTTGCTCAAGACAGAAAAACGGTCATCATTGAATTTTTATCGAGACGACGGGTACAGGCAGCGCATCCAAAAAGGAACTCGCAGTATATAAAAAGATAAGATGTGAATGCTTGTATCTCCAGGCTAATTTAGCTCAGTCTTTGTTCTTGAATGGCTTTTTCCAGAAAGAATCTTTACCCTCACTGTTGGAGGTTTAGGATATCCAGCGGGATTTGACATTTTCAATATCCTAGGATATCCAGGAGGTACAAATTTGAAGACCAAGGATATACAGAGGGGTTTGAAATTTTCAGCACGAATATCCAGGGGGCGGTGTTAAGACACATCGACATCCTCAACAGGGCGTACGGATATTTTGGAAAAGCTTAATTTGATCATTATATTTAATATTTTTCAGCTTGATGAAGTGAACGAAAAATTGGAAGATTTGAAAATGAACAGTGATGACAAAATCCGACAACAATCTGACAAAATTTTGCACCTGGAAACCTCTTTGCATTCGTCATCTTTGAAGATTTCAAAACTGGAAGGTTCTTTGGAATTATCTGAAGAGAAATTGAAGAATGCGGAAACGCAGGTTTGTTAATCACACCATGGCATATAATTCATCTGCTAAATTGGAATCATCCCAAAAAGCTGGACGAAAACCACTACTTCTATTGTTAAAAATTTTAAACTAGTGGTAAACATCAGGCTTTATAGTATAAAATATTACGTAATGAAGATCATGAATTGCAGTGGATTAATTATATCGTTCGAAAAAACTAATGAAACAAAGTTATGCATGACTCAATTCCTGAACTTTTATTTTGATCCTAGAAAGTCTAAACTAAGACTCTAAAAGCAAGAGATATTAATTCTTCCCATGTCTAAATATAGTTGGCACCGTGAATGTAGCACCAACCAGCGTCGGCTTGGCAAAAAAGGTTTTTGGATTAAAAGTCGTCTTAAAAAATGTCGAGATATTAAACAGAAAACCACCCATGTCGTTATAAATAGCTTATATAATTGTCTCATAATTGACTCCAGTTAAAGAAAGCTACGAATCAACTACACGAATCACACACATAATTGGGATGCACACAAGTGCAGGATTATTGGTTTTACATAATACCATTTTCATTTCACTCCCCTCTTCTGTCTACAGCTTATTGACTTGGAAAAGCATTCAGATTCGCTCGAGCATCAAGCTGAAGAACTAAAACAACAGGTTGGTAAAGTTCAACGATTTTCCTTCATTTGCCTTGATTCTTTGACTACCTCGTTCCCAAGGTTCTTTTGAGTTTTCTGACGTCAGGGTGTAATTTTTTCTTTCTATTTGGTTTCCGTTGCAGTAGGCTTTTTCAGCCCATTATCGCAAGTATAGACTCTCTATCCCGTCAGCAACCCTTGGACTGACTACCCAACTTCTCTCACATGGCATGGGTTGACCCCGGGCGAAGGTTCGCTCACTTGCAAAGTTAACCGCCACAAGTGAGGATTGATCCTCTCTTATTCCGTGCAAGAATCGAGGTTGATAACCTCTGTATCTACGAGGCCCATGATGGCGCGATACAAGAGGGTTTTATCTGTCTCTGTCGTGCAATGAAAATAAATGTCCTGGAAACGAGCTTGTTTATTTAAAAGATCTTCTGCGCTATTTATTTTCAAAACCATTACCCATAATGTTGGTCCTAAAAAACCTGTAATTCCATAATATAAAGTTAGATAAAGTAATTAGGTAAATTTTTAAGTGCATAAAAAATGAAATCATTTCATCATCGATTTTGACACAATGTTTTTCTCCTTTGTATTTAGCTTACAGAAGAGCACCAAACTTGCGTTACTACAAACGAATGTGTCGAAAACCTTCAAGAAACGAATAAAACACAAGCAAACCAGGTAAAGAATCTCTAAGTCAATTAATTTTGCAAAAAAAAGAAATCAACCATCGTATTCAGCTCTCTACTGTCAAATTTTCACAGATGTCAAATGTTCTGCAAAATTTTCGAATTAATTTGAAAAAAAGCAAGAATCAAGAACAGTTCGATCGCGTTAATCTAACCTATATTTTTACGGAAAATGGTTCGTGGCGGGTTTAAATTTGTAAATCAAAACGAGAGCGATTACAGATATAACATCAATAACGCTCAGCTATACCAAACCGGTGGTACTTCGGATGTCAGCTATTTCATTTTTGGCTTAGTATGTTTAGTATCAATGTTGTCTTTGAGAACAAAACATTTTTGATGCTAAAATATAATCATCTGGTAAATAATAATAAGGGGTTAATAATGTACGAATGACGAAGCAAAAATCAGTGAAAAAGTTACTCTTATTTGATTCTACAAACCGAAGTATTAAAAATAACTCGACATAATGGGTATAGGTACATTCTTACATGCAATTGCCACAAATAAATACCAATGTGTTGATCTGATAGTAAAACTAATCGTAAGTACAGCTAATTAAAGTTGACCAACTAAAATTTATATAAGGGATTTACTGCAAAGTGTAGCATTTTTTATAATTTTTGATATAGCAGAGGTTTGACCACCAAAATTTCGCCAGTGCATCTTATACATAAATACAACCTTTTTTCCGTTTCCAGGGACACTTTGTGACGTCAATGACGTCAAGTGACGTCAATTTTGCAGACTAAAAACGCTTAAAAATTATATCAAAATTTTGAATCTTTCTTAAGGGTATAAAGATTAACCTAAAATCTTCTGTTTTTTGGCAATGAGTTTGTAAAATTATTACTTAAAGGAACCGTGGTCACGATTTTTTTAACTAACTTCAACATAAGAAGTTAGTGGCCTTCATTTAAATCAACATTTTAGGGGCAATAAATTTGCATTTTAACAACCATTCCTTTATAGACAATGACAAAAATTAATTTTATTACTTCTATATGGTAGCACACTTCCTATGTATATTACAGACAAAATATTTTATGTGTGTGACAATTAGCGGAAAGGTTATTGCAAAAAATCAAAACCTGCATTCTGGGGGCCACTATGAAAACGGCATGTTCAAATTGCTCGGAAACTACAACTTTTTACTTTTGAGCAAAATAAACAATTGGGAAAGAATTTCTAAAGGACAAAGATAAAAACATGAAGTTAAAGGAAAGGGAATTTATCAGATCCCAAGGGACATTTGAAATTTAACCTACATTTTGGGGGCCATCTACTGTAGATGAAAACATTAAAGTGGCAAATAATTCGAAAACGACTTTGCGATCTTTTTGTTTACAAAGACAATAGAATGTCTTCGCCATATCCCAAATCAATGGTTTTTAACACGCATGTCATGCATCGCGATTTGAAATGTGCCACTTTTTTCGAGATGTACTATTTACACGGCGCCATGGTAAAAATAATGCTTAACCAAAATAATCCGTCAAACAATCAACAAAAAATCTGAAACTGAAATCTACACAATCAAAAAATCAAAAAAATCGAAAAAAGGTTTTAGCGTTGAATAATAGGGTTTGGATATCGATAATTATTCAATGGCCGTTTTTGCCTACAGCGTACAGGTATATAATAAAATATAGAAAACGTTTTTAAATAATCAGTTTTCAATCATCTTTGAATCACAGTATTTTCTATTATTCTCATTCTTTAGATAGAGTCAAAGAAGGTGACATTTATAGAGCGGTATCAGTGTCAAAAATACTCAGTTTAGAAACTGGACGGATATTTGAAACCGATCGGGTCAGTTTGAAACGTTATCGGGTCAGTTCAGAACTCGATCGGGTCAGTTTGAAACGCAATTTCAGTTTAAAAGTCGATGAGTCAGTTTAAAAGTCGATCGGGTCAGTTTAAAACATGATCGGGTCGTTTCAGAATCCAGCTTGGTCGGTTCAGATACCGATCGGGTCAGTTTAGTACTTTGACTCTTTTCAATCAATCGGAAGAAGCGCCGGTTTAAGTCGCCGGTTTTTTTTCGGATTTCTCGGAAAGATTTCGAAAATGTCACATTTTACTGGATGTGATAAAACCAGGCGCCAAATATTTTTGCCATACTCTAAAAACTTGATTACATCTACTAAAAGTCAAACAAAACAAATATGACAGTTAAAAATTCAAGACAGTGTTTGCATCCCCAGCCTAAAATATATTTATTTTTCTATTTTCAGGCTATATACCAAATCTCCACCAGATTTGCGAAACCGTAGTCCGATAATCCGAAAGATCCGTGTAAACCAGCGACTTTTCTGATTGGTTTGTAAACCGCAATCGAGTTCTGAACCGACCCGATCATGTTTTAAACTGACCCATTCGACTTTAAACTGACCGACTTTTAAAACTGACCCGATCAATTTTTAAACCTACCAGATTGCATTTTAAACTAATCCGATCGAGTTTTAAACTGACCCGATCGAGTTCTGAACTGACCTAATCACGTTTTAGACTGACCCGATCGGTTTCAGATCTCCGTCCAGTTCCTAAACTGGGTATTTTTGACACTGATACCGCTCCATAATATAAAAGGGGGTTTGAGGGATGTTTGGAGCTAAAAGACCCCCTGCATCAGTGATCCAGTGGAAATTATAAAGACATAAAATCCAATGAGGATTTTTCCGCTGAGAACACAAAATTATATTGTTCTTTGTTCAAAGAAATGATGGGGATGACACATTTCAGTCTATAAAAATTTAGCAGTGATATAAAAACTTCTTTGTTTTTCAACAGGGATGAATTTCTATGCTTATTTTCTACGGGAGATGCTTTTTCAGTGGGTAGCGATTCCGCCACACCGGGTCTGTGATATACGGCGGCATGTTTTAAAATTGCTCACCTATGTTACATGCAAGAACCATCTGTTATCAAAACACAACGTCATTAGCGCTTCCTAGCTCCAGAATGTTAACTATGGGCTTCTTTCGTTCTTGGCCAGCCGGGTATGCCTACAGAAAAGGAAAAAACAACTACATAGAACTACTGTTCACAATGGTGGACGATATACTGAGTTTTCTCTCAATTCACCCACCGGACATTTTGTATATCTGACGATTTCGTGAGCGTCAAACCAGGAATGTGTTTTTTTGTTTTATCATAGTACATATCATATGTTACTACACATCTTTTTGATGAAATGAAGATATTTTAAATCAAAATAAAGCCTGTTTTAAGAAATATTTCCCTTAGGAGGGAATTATTTAATGACATTATTCATCTCAAACTCCCAGACAAGTGTTGATTTGACCCCCCGTTTATACCAGTTGACTATGATAAATTTTCCCTCGGCTTCAAGTCGATTTCATGTTACTCCTGCTCGCAAACTTTCCAACCTCTCTGCACATAATTTTTCTTTGTGAAACAGCCAATGCCTTATGTAAAAGTGTCGTTCAAAGCAATAAATTAGATCGATCGATTTTTGTCTCGATGCTTCGTTATTCAAACTCGTTTAAGAAACTTTACTACGGAAAACTTCAATGGGCTCAATTTGGCAGCTCCATACCCTTCAAACAAAAACAAGCTGACATGCCTGACAACAACAAAATATTATTCTTCAATCACCCATACAAAAATCGTTATTTCTCAATTCTTTCCTCCAAAATCGATATAATATGATCAGTAATACCTTGAAAAATACTTTGAACCTTTCAAAGAGAAATTTCCATTTCATTGTTGTCTTTGCGGTATCTTCCATTACAATGAAATCGTCTACCTACAAAACAAAAGGTTATAATATGCTGTTCAGTGGTGGATACAGAAGATACTTGCTTTGGGAGAAAGCTTAGGGAGTTGCTTTTGTTAACATCCCTTTTATGGAAATCAGAATTTCTAAATACCTTCTGTATACGCCTGTGTGCTGTTATATAGATCAAAGTTTTATTATTACCATGAAAACACCTAAAACGCTTTTTAACTCTGATACAACATAGTTCCACTTGATACTGTCCTGCTTTTCTAGAATACGGACTGCCTTTAGAAAAGGGAGTGCTAAAGAAATCGAACGTTTGCCTTGGAATAAGATATGAACGACTATTGCTAAAAAAAAGTTAAATAAACTAACATTGCACTGCAACGTCCTTTCAGCCACATCGCGAACCAGTTGAAAATTATCTAATCCCAAAGTGTGATCACTCAGAGAAATTCGAAATTCTAAAGACGACGTCATTTGGTCACGTGACTGATTATTACATGAAATGTTGCTGCAGATCATGGATTCGTTTGGAACACGACGCTTGCACAATTTACTGAAGTGAAAAACAGGTTAAATAAATAACTTGCGCTAAGATTTGAGTCTACCGGGTGTCCCAGAAAAAGGTTTCGGTGTTTGGGAGCCTCCTGGAGCCGAAAAAAGTTTTTGGATTAATTATTTTATTTCATTAGAAAGTGGAAAGTCTAACTTAAACTTTGAGGTATAACTTTTT
>JAUJPO010108439.1:0-22397 GCA_032270745.1 Tiaropsis multicirrata | reverse complement strand
AACTGGTTATACGACAGAGAGAGAACAGCAGAAATCAAGTTGTGCTCATTCCAGCCGCGGCTTTCTTATACTATGCTCAAACAGAGAGTCGCTGAAAACATTTGGAAGTTAAAATAAGCACCACTTTGGGAATAGAGTATTCTAAACAATGTTTCGCGAATAAGTTTCTCAAATTGAAATTACCTAATTATTATTGACTTCGTTTCAGCAAGGAGCACGAAGAGGAAAGAGCAAATGGAAAAGAAAAGCGAATGGATGATACAGGTAAGAAAGATAATAAAAATCATAAAAAATCTACGAAATGAAAAAAAAGGTTTCACGTCATTCTTGGGTGAAATATGGAATAACTTTTCACCCAATAACACTCACAAATAGAGATTGACAACGCTTTATTGCTCACAACTAAATACAGTAAGGTGTTTTACGAACCAATCTCGTAAGAGTGTTAACACGTTCAAAACGCATGGGTAAAAGTCCAACAACCCGGGGTAGAAAATATCAAAACAGCCTGTATACATGCTGTTTTTTAATAAGAATTTCGTGAGTGGAAACAAACCCTCAAATGTTCTTAACTTTTTAGATTTTAAGATTAAAAATAATGTTCTTAAAACTTTTGGCCTCGAAAACTTCAATCATTTATTTTTGTGTTGCAGATATCAAAACATCTTATTGCTACGATCCAAAATTCACAACAGACCGAAAAACATTAAACCATTACGATTCATCAATTGGTCGATGGAACTATTTAGATCAACAAATGAACCAATCAGGATACAGCAACACGAACCGACCTATTGTTCCAATCGAATGTTGTAACAGCCAATCAAAATACGATCACAGATATCATCCGCCAATGAACGCTTACAATGAATTCGAGAAAACACCAACGCAACAACATTTTCAAAACAATGAATTAATGAAATCGTACATGGAATATAACGCCATCGAGCCGACTGTACCTCGTTCTATACCGCCCTTTATGGCAGATTATCCGTCCACAGTAAACGGACCCTCATTTATTTAGTTCACTATCTATTTCAAGTCCAATGCTGGTATAAAGAATTGCTTAATGTCACTCGAGTCTCGTGGCAAAACTTCTACTAGATCGTTCATTACGAATACCAAGAGGAATTCATGGTATTTCAATATTCATTACGTAATCTTTTGTACGGAAACATCCTAAATAACCGGGTATTTGTTACTAGTTTTGAATTTTTAACAATGAAACTAGTGACAAATATCCGGATTTTTGAGGTTTTTCCGTATAAAAAGTAAAGTTCCGAATAGCAAGAAGAATAGAGAGACAATAACTTTTAATGTCTGACAAGAAGTTATCAACTTATTTGCATAATCCACCTTTTAACGGTCATTTCGAATCCGTAGAACATGTTAACATAGTATGCAAAATTTTATCACTTATTTTAAAAACCATTGTAAATGAAATTATTTTTTTAATTTTCTCATCTTAATTTCAAGTATATAGTAAATGTCTTCTAAATGTCATTGTTTTGTTAGTTGGAAGTATTTTCTGTCTTTTTATCACCCTTAGACATACCTTATTGGACAAAATTATTGGTAGCTGACGGTCGTCACCTTTTTGTGCTTAAGAGCCCGTTTACATGAATTTCAGTTAGCCCGTACTGAGGTTTTTTTCAGATCGGACTACGTCCTCATGTCTCATACTTTTGAAGGTAATTAAAGTGATTTTCAAACTTTCAAACTTTTTTATTCTGACAGTTTTTCAATATAAGGGTTCTGTTACACTGCAATTGAAAAGAGTCATAAAATAAGAGGAAACAATCAGATGTATCTATTCGGATAAATTATTTTAATATAATAGTTTACAACCTTGGTCATGAGGTTGTAGTCCTTTTTAAAATAGCAGAACATCACCAAGAAAATCACCAAAAACACCTATGTTAACCCCCACTCAATGCTTTTGAAAATAGTCTGTTGGCATATGGAGCAATCAATAGGGGACCTTATCTACATCAACCTTGAAGCAAGGAGCGAATTTCTAAAAGTCTACAGACATTTTGACCGAGATTGTAGGTTAGAAAGGTTTCTGGATTTCGAACATTTCGAACATTTCGAACATGACAAAAAGTCGACAAAGAAGCTTCGTAACCCAAAAAGACCAGTATAAAGAATCTCCGACATAATCCGCGTCCTTCTTGTTGCTCCTAGCAACAGAAAATGAAAAGTACGATGTACCGATGATAATCATAAATGAATTCCATGATTTGAATGAACATTTGAGCCTCCACTCCGACATCACCAGACATTAAGCCGTCAAACAAGTTTGCAATAATCCAAAAAGAAAGTTGATTAAGTTTTAAGAAATTCATTTGGTTCGATAACATTTTAAGAAGAAATTCTCATTTGTTCGATATACCATTTTAAGAAATTAATTTGCTGGCGATTCATCTTGTTAAATTGTTTAGTACAACATCAGTGGACACCGTACCAGTCTTCCAGGCGCCAACGCCATGATTGCCCAAGAAATTGAAGGAGCCCCTCAAACCATCTTGAAAAGTATAATGTGTTGACAGTAAAGAACCACAACTGTCGTTTATCAGCGGTAGACGAAAAAGATTTTTCCATTCGGGACAATTTGGGTGTTGTGGGGGTTTCAAGGGTACCAACTGTTGTGTGAATGCATTTTGTGGAAAACACTGGTTTCCTGATGGTGTTGTAACGCCGTTACTTGGCTCTAATGATTCATTATTGACATCAATTACAGTAGCGCTTGGTTGAGCTCCTTTGTCGGCGGTAGTGGTTATTTGTTTAAGATCATGGTGGTCGGCAAACGGCTGATTCTCCTCTGCAAAAACTCCATCGGGGTTATTATCTACATGTTCAGCAGATGCAATTGCTTCAGATATATTCTGTTTATCTTCTTCCATATTATCTGTATGTTTTGGTGGTTGTTGTAGTGGTTGTGATGAACGACTATCAACCATTTCTTCTGTGAAATTAATGTTTTCATTATTTGTTAAGGATGACTTCTTCAAAGACTCTGTACACCCATAAGACGCGTTACTAGGCGATTCCTCTGTGGGTGATTCCTCTTCGGGGGATTCCTTTATATGAGGACTACTAGCCTTCTCTCCAGTAAACGTTTCATTACTATCTCCATCATCTGACGCGGGTGATATCGTCATGTTTTCTGAGCAATCTGATCGGTTAACTTTTATTCCGATTTCCGATTTATGATTTTTATTATCACCCTCAATGCTGTATTCCGATTGTTTGATGTCAATTTCCCGATTTTCCTCGATGTTATCTTTAATCAAACGGTTTAGATGATCCAAACGATGCGATGTTATGAGGTTCGAAATGAGGCTAAGAGTGAGTTCAGGTTCTTCCACAATTTCACCTTCCAACTCCAACGAATCAGCCATACATAAAAGCTGTCAGTAAAGCGTGTGAAATCGATATAGGGGAAGTATAAAAAAATGTGAATAATTTATGGTGACGTAATCCCAATTATTTTTGTTATAAGAATACAAAAGAGTCAAATCAATTACGTCATCAAGTCCCGGTAATGTAACCGTTGTCTATTTTTTCAAAAATCAGCATGAAATTTTGTTAATTAATTACTTCACTCCAGCTGAGTGTCCCATCCAAGTTTTAAGATTCAAAGAAAGTTTAAGTGAAAATGAAGAAGAATTCTTTTCTCTCAATAAAACCACAGCACAGCATAGGAAAAATAAAGAAGATAATTTAATAAATTTTCAATTCACGATAAAAACGTGGATCCTAGTCAATTCATGTGGGATCAATAGAAAGCTGAATGAGATTATTCAGATCGGAAAACATGGAAAAATAATAAATAGCCTGAAACCTGAACTCAATGAAGTATATGGAGACTGGGTTACCATGACGTGGAAGATAACATAAACAGCGAATAGCAGGGGGTGGACCATTCATTATCAATGTATCGACTTTAAAACACTTTTCTCGAGATGCAAAAATAATTAATAATCAACTCGTTTCCAAATAAATTTAACATAAAAAAGAGAGCAAACGGTTGCTGTTAAAAGGTCCAAAAAGATACCTTATCGGACAAAACAGTGTCGGACTAATTTTTCGTCGGAATAAATTATTCGTCGGACATAATTTTCGTTACCGACGAATATTTTCGTCACTTTTGTCCAAAAAAACGCAAATGTTAGCTTAAAAAACTTCTTTATTTTGACCTTTTTTTCGTCGGACCAAATTATTCGTCGGACAAAATTTCGTCACCTCCGAAAAAATTCGTCACTTTTGTCAAACAAGGTTTTGTCCGATAAGGTAGATCAGAGAATCCCCAAAAGTTTGAAAAATTCATAAAGACTTTTGAACGAATTGAAGCCTCACTGGAAAATTGGTGGGGAGGGGTGGTCTTGATGACCCGAAAAACATCTGCAAAACATCTGCGGAACTCACATAGACTGGAATCACTAATGACCTTTTCGATACGGCAAAATTTATCTGTGGGGGTATTTTGTATAACAATATTCTTGTAGTCTTTATGAATTATTTAAACTTTTGGGAATCTTCTAATCCTGGACCTTATTTTAATATTCAATAAATTTTGCGTTCAATACCTCGTTTCCTTACTTCATAATTCTAGTCGTCTAGATGCTAGACTACGGAACTCAATCGAGGATCTGTTTTCATTATCGGTTTCTGGCTTGAGATTTTTCAAACTAAATGCTGTGAAGTACAGTACTCGTACGCACTTTGACATATATAGCACTTATCCGCAGAGATTTTTACCGGAAACTGCAAGTGAAGTAGAACGGTAAACGTGGGACATGTTCACGGAACATTGTTTTAACGTCCAAACAACTTTGTTATAACGTCCGATCGTTATTTGGACATTGAAAAAACGCCATGTGTCTTCTGGGCTGGTAAAAAGTAGAAAAAGTAAAAAAAATTAAAACAAGCCGCATAAAAAATTTAATTCTCGAATAGAAGACTTGTTAATGGTTGTTCACGTTTGTAAAACGTTTAAAGTTATACAACACTTAAGTTCTAAAAGAATTAAACTATTAAATCCAAACACATAACCCCCTTATCAAAACGAAAACATAGAAGGCTTTGAGTGGTGTTTGAGTGACAAAAACGGGGGCATAACATTTTCATGCCGAACGACTAATCAGTACGGTTCAATACATTCAATTAGCGGAATTTTGTTTGCGAAACAGAAGAGAAAGTAATTTTGATAGGTTGCAAGTGTATTCGGCATGATAAATTTTACGCGGCCGTTCGAATATTTTTTTTTTCGAAAACTGCAATCAAGTGGAGATAAACACAAACATATTTTAAAAATAAAATTCGGATAATCAGGAGTAATCAGTACTTAGTTGTTGTTTTTTATTGGATTCGTTACGGATTTATGGCCTCGTTCGAGCACTTAAAATGCTGGTGAATTGTCGAAGATGATTGATAAAAAGTTAATTTTTTTCTTCTCGAGAAATTGAAAATTATTTGAACAAAATGTTGGCAAGCAGCAGTATAAAGTTTATTTTGATTGCTTTATTCTGCATAACTTCTGCAAAAGGTAAGTTAATTAACAAAGTTAAGGATAATAAGAGAAATGAGCTCAAATATACTAGAGCTTAACATGTACATGATAATTCGAACTCATAATTCGAAAACTCATATAATTCGAACAAAATCTTCGCTCCTGCCCGACTTAATCAAACTTAATCAAACTCCTATAATTCGAAAGTCATGTTATTCGAACAAATGGTCCCCTGGCAATTCAAATTACACGAGTTTAACTGTATATATCTTCGATCTACCTCTTGGGAGAACTATTCAGACCATTTTAGGCTCACCACAACTCCGCCATTGACAACAACCCTAAAACTCTTGACTATACCTTTTTATAAGCATAACGCTAAGATTAATTGTTCTAGAACAATAAAAACAAGCTGGTGCTTATAAAAAGGTGTAACTTATCCACCAACCAAAAGTTCAAAAGAATATGCAGTTATGATCATGCGATTTAAAATTTCCTATAATTCGACCCTGCTATAATGCAATTCGAATAGATTTTGGAATCCCGTTGAAACACATGAGATCAATTGTTGAATAATAAGTTTTCACCTCCTCTCTAATATATACGAAGTCTAAATGACACTCAGAATAATCTTAATTTTTGTACAAAAATAAAGTTCATGACCAACTATAAAAACACTTGACTTTTTTTAACCGAATAAATACACTGCAGCTCCTTTTCCATAGGTTTTTCTGGCCGGAACAATCACCATAACAAACGGACACTACCGTCCCCTACAGCTAAACGACAAAACATACAAGACTGGGATATTCATTTCAACAACAACGATAAAAATGACGCTAGTTTTATGCAAAGTGAACCGACTTCTGAAGATGTTCACTCTTTAAAAAACGCTATGCATAAGTACAAAAACATTGACAAAATGGTGGACCCGTTTCTACACGAAGCTTTCGGGAAGACGAAACCCGATCTTAAACACCAAATTAATCGGATTTCAAGACGGGATAAAGACATGAGTGAAGATTACGCGGCTATCAAGCGAGGACAGTTTAACGAGAACACTATTGTAGGGATTTTAAAAGACTTGAACATTGTTAGTCGTAAGAGTGAACGTGGAAACGACAAAGACCAAAATTCGGATTCAGAGAACGGGAATACGGATTCAGAACACGGGAAATCGGGATTAAAGAAAGAGAGTAACGATGAAACTGAGGATAAGAAGATCGAGATGAAAATTCGAAAATACAAAAAAGAAGAAGAAGCAAAGAAAAACAAGGAGGAGAAAAATCCCAAATTTCAAAAAGATGAAAAAGAGGACAAAGAACCATTTAAGGGAGACAAAGAACCAAATAAGGGAGACAAAGAACCAAATAAGGGAGACAAAGAACCAAATAAGGGAGACAAAGAACCAAATAAGGAAGACAAAGAACCAAACAAGGAAAATGGAGAACCAAACAAGGAGAGTGAAACAGCGAATGAGGAAAGGAAAGAACACGACCGAGTTAAACAAAAATACGATAAAAACGAGAAGACATTCACTGAGAAAGAATCCGAGAAAAGCAAAAGCAACGAGAACGAGGATGGAAAGAACTTTGACAAGGAAGGACCTAATAAGGAAACTAAAGAACCAAATATAGAAGATAAAGAACCAAATAAGGAAAGTGCACATCCAAATATGGCGAAACATGAACATAAGAAAGAGGAGGAAAAGGAGTTTTCTGGTAAGGAAGAGAAAAATTCACAAGACGAAGAAAGGAAGAAATTGGACAATAAAGGAGAAGAACATAAAACGCAAACGGTCAAAGTCCACCAAACAGCTTTCGAAAAGGAAGGTGATTCCTCTAAAGAAGGTTCCAACAAATATGGGGATTCCTTGAAAGAAGGTTCCAGCAAATACGGGGATTCCTTGAAAGAAGGTTCCAGCAAATATGGGGATTCCTTGAAAGACGGTTCCGAGAAAAATGAAGGTGATTCCTCTAAAGAAGGTTCCAACAAATATGGGGATTCCTTGAAAGAAGGTTCCAGCAAATACGGGAATTCCTTGAAAGAAGGTTCCAGCAAATATGGGGATTCCTTGAAAGACGGTTCCGAGAAAAATGGAGAATCTTCGGCAGGCGAAAAAGAAAATAAGAAGATTTCTTCAAACGGCAAAAAGACGAAGAAAGATGAAAAGCGAGTTAAAAATTTACGAGAAAAGGAAAAAGAAAAGGAAGACGAGAATCCATTTTTAGAACCCGATAAACCAAAAGGATGGCAAAAACTGATCACTGTCGGCAACCACCAGAAGTTTTCCAAAGGTAGTGATGAGAATGAGAACGAGGATAAAGGCGAGAAGAAACCGACTCTTTCCGATAACGAACGAGACGAAGAGAAACAACGTTTAATAAATGAAAGTGAGAAACAGAGTGATGATAAGAATGTGAAGGAGAAAGGTAAATCTGATAAAGCACCTAAGCTAGCTCATTCTGCCTTGGAAGAGGAGAATAAAGGTTCTAAGGGGGAGAAGGGAAGTTCTAATGAAGAGAAAGATGGTCACGTGTTGGCTGCAGCGCATGGTGATTCCAAAAAGAACGGTGATTCCCTTGAGGGTGAAAAGACTTTCAATAAACAAGATGACGATCAGGAGCTGGAGAAAAGTTCACGTATTGTTCTTAAACAATTGAAACAATTGCAGTCGTTAGCGCAATCCTCGAACCCAGATCCCAAGAAAATTGATATCAGCGCACTACATCCGGCTACATTACGCATTTTGAAACGACTTGACGAAACGCAAAAACATGAAAAACAACTGAACAGCTCAGGACTGACAGCAAAAATGAAAGAATATGAACACAAACTTCACCATCGTCATCATCAGGACGAAGAAGACGGTAACAACATTTTTTTTCGGACAGTAGAACTTCGGACAACAGGTTCACTATTTTTCATCTTGGAAAACTAGGTCGGGTAAAAAATTCCAACAGAACATTAACGAAATACTTCACCTTAACTTTAATTTAAATATTTCCCCGATGAATATTTCCCCAGCAGACAGGTCCGAATTTTCGGGAATTTCACGGACATTTCCTACTAGCTTGACTAACAATATTTAGAGATACAGCAGGCAGTAGTCAAATCTTGTCAGAAAACCAAACAGACTATTCCCGAAAAAAATTTCTTCTAAATCAGTTTGACTGAAATATAGATGGTTGATTTTTCTATTTTTAAATTTCCACAACAGGACACAAGAAGCTGGACGAATCAAGCAAAATTGATGCCATTGCTAAATTTACCGCTAAATGCGCGAACGGTAAGAATTTTCAGTTTAGCTGTTTGTTTAGTCATTGTTTAAATGATCCAAATAGCCGAAAGACTGAAATTTGCTTATTGAAAAAACTGCAAGGAGAGACAAGCATTATTAACCCCTGGAAATAATTAAACTCAATCAGTTTTTATGCGTGGAAACAAATCAAAGAAGAATAGGAGGTAATTTTAATGGTCAAATCTTTGATCGTGTTAGTTAGCTTCATTATGTTACGTACAGTTCTTCTTCCAAATTGAGACTGTTCTTTTAAGTACAAAAGTCTCTAAAAATTGCTTGGGAAAAAAAGAGACTTTTTTGCATGAAATCGTATCAAAATAAAACAAACCAAACAAACATACTAATTGAACAATTTTGATTAGGTGATGGATTATTTTTATTAGCAGACAATATAACTGTATGTGACGTATTCTTGCATGAAATTGTATCAAAATAAAACAAACTTACTAATTGAATAATTTTGATTAGGTGATAGATTATGCAGCATACCAACGGAAGATGAAGTCAGTTCTATGATCTGTAGTGGTAAGACCAACTCTCTCTGGTTCTCTCAGGTGTCTAACAAGAAGATCTAAAAGAAAGAAAGAAAATATCATACAGTCGAAGGAAATATTCAACAAATTCTATTTTCAGTTGTAAAGGTATTGTCGAAATCCAGTTTTAACGCCAAATATTTACATATGTATTAGTGGTGGGATCAGCTTGTTCTCGTCTACGTAGTTTATTTCTCAATTCTTGTAGGTTGTGGATGGGAAGGTTGTAACATGGGATCAGCAGGATGTGCAGGTGCTTCATCTGCCGCCCCTCCGCCTCCTCCTCCACCCCCACCTCCACCTCCACCACCACCTCCGCCTCCGCCAGCACAAGCACCAGCACCGAAAATGCAATTACAAAGTATCGTATGTATGCCATGTAAGTTAACAGATTGAAAGTCCATTATACCCAGCATGTTGTTCCAACTTTCAAACAACGTTCTGAGGCTTGAAATAACTTTCCGCGCATGCGCCTGCTGGGTAAAACTATTTGAGTGTTACCTTTAACAGAATGTGCTGTATTGTACTACAGTATTATTATGCTTGTTTCTATTACTTAAAACACCCCTGTCTCAGTGACCTGGTGGAAATTCTTTTGTCAGTGGAGATAAATAAAGAGACATGAAATCCAGCGGGGTTATCAAAAAGCGATTTTTTTTCCACTGGGCATACGAAATTCTATTGTTATTTGTTAGAAATATTGGTGGGGATGAGGCATTTAAGACAATCTAAATGTAGAGGGGACATCAAAATATTTACGTTTTTCAATGGGGATGGTCCTTTTTCTAGTGGGGAAGAATTTCTATGCTATTTTTTCACCGGGGACGATTTGTTGGACATGTATTTCCAGTGGGGAGGGGGTCCCACCGGGTCTGTGAAACTAGGGTGTCTTAAAGGAAGTCTTCTTTGAGAAGAATTTTCTTCGTTCTTTAACTTCTTCTGGTTTCTTTGTTTCCTTAGAAGTACACCAAAAGGAAAATTCTACGATTCAGAGCAGGGTTTTTCAAAAACTGAAAATATCTAAGGGCTAAGAAAGCTAAACTAAATAATAAGAAAAAAAACTTTGTTTTTCAATTCAAACACATCTTAGAGGTTTGAAACGTCTTCAACATTAGAATCTATTGTTTTCCTTCCCGGGAATTTCCACACTTTTTTAGTACCTGATGGAACGGAAAATTGCGGAGCACCTCAAATACAAGAATGCGCACCAGGTAAGCTACCATACTACATCTTTTCTAGAGAGAGCTCTATTTTATCTACGCCTTGATTGAAGTTAAATGGAAAACCAAGGTTCATTAGCTTTCTAGCAGAGAGTTTGAAATGCGTGTTTCAAGATTGTAGACAAGGAATACGTGTTTTGATACTGTAGATACTTTGATACTGTAGATAACACGTGTATCTAAATCTGTTTTTAAAACAGGATGTGCAGCGAGCGGTCATTGCAACGGTCATTGTGCAGCATGTCCGGGATGTTCGGGCGCAACGCCCAAACTACCCAAACCTCCACCCATGAAATACAAATTGGTACCTGTCTGTGATGGTAAGTGAAATCCTCAGGCTTAAATCTTTTAAGACATGACAGATTAGTGTAACAGAATGACAAAGAAATGGTTGTATTTTTCGGAGCCTCACAATAAGAATTCCGGAAAAAACTATTGGTAATTTGAGAAACTCAAAAAATCTCAATAAAATCTCAATAAAATAAAGTTCTCAATTCTGAGAAAACTGATCCAAAAGTCTGGTAGCGATAGGCATCAGCAGACACGATGCACGCAGTTTTAAACTGGTACAGCGAAGCAACGAAACAAGTCAAATCTTGAGTTGAGGGGTGCTCTAAGTCCGTGCACCTACCTTACTCTGTGCGTCGTTCCTATGATCAGAGCTATATATCAGAGCTGACAAAGCCTCGTCACTCAGCTGCTTCGGCTATTTATGAATATTCTTTTTCGTTCACCAGACGGTGCATCAAACTGCAACAACCACGATGATGTTTCTACCGAAAGCAAATCTGTTGAATGCGACCATGGAGGTAGCTTTCTATCTATTGCTGCATGAAAAACACAATAATACTGAATTAGGGTGGCCACTTCGAAAATCAAGTCTAATTCCAGGACTTTCAAGGACTAGTGGCCACCATGTAAATTAATAATAAATCACATACAGGGTATGGCAAAAAGAAAACGCCTCCAATTTTGAAAATTGAACGTAGCCTTATCTGAATGAAAGTTTAACCATAATTCCGGAGGGTTGGTTCACAATAGAGCCTTGCAATATCAATTTTACGAAACAAATTGGCTTGGGTTTTAGCTACTGACCATGCCATATAAACCGAGCACGAAAAAAGCTTTCCAACGGTGCAAAATATTTTGTCTTTAAATCATTGGTAATTTGAATTGTCGAAATTCGTCGAAAAGCTTTAAATTTTCTTTACATTAGATAAATGCATGAAAAGTATATTTTACACATAGTTTTAGAAAGAATAATTCGAAATGATACTTTTACCTTCTAGATGGAAGTGAGGCGTGTGCACATCACCCAGTCGGCACCTCCACCGAACATGATGTTGGGTCCACCACCGCCGCCGCAATGGCTGCTGCAACTGCAAACGCTAAAGTAGCTGCAATCGGTGGAGTGGGTGGTGCACAACCCGCAACTGATCCTATGATACCTTTAAGTTGTTTAGAAACATTAAAACGTAAGTTAAGTGCAGAAAATTTAGAGAATTAAGTGATATCAGCTTTTATACTTCTCAATAATTAACAAAATAACGCTTTCTAACAGACTTAATTACATTTGACACAATAACTAATGTATACCAAAATTTCTTTTCAGTGTTAAACTTGCCAAAGGGTGATCGCGAAGGGTCATCCAAATGCTCCAAACTACTGAGCAATATTTTGAGCAACCAAGCAGAGAGTACAGCCAAGACAATGAAAGTCTTAGGAAGCCTCCTCAAAGATGATGGCTGTTCGTTGAGTGAACAAGAGAAGTTTGTGGCTTCTAAGCTACTTGGTAAAATGATGAATGGTAAGGACTCGTTATTCTTTGTAAATGAATGGTTTGACAGACTAATGTTCTCATCTCTTTTTAAAACGTTAAGAGCTTGAGCTTGACAATTGATGTCTTCTTTCATTGCATAGCGCTTATCGTACTTGTCTTCCGCTCAGGAGGATTGAGTTTAATTCACTGGGATCCACTTCGCAATTCACCCGGATCGACCCATGTCATACACCTTTAGAAATTGCTTTAATAGTATTATTGGACAAGGAAACGATACATAGTAAAGTGCATTTCTTTAGGATCGGGTCAAGCAAAAATATTGTATACGAGGTTAGGGTGGAGGGTGAGGGACAGAAAGAATAGGGCGGAAGGCGGTGCGGAGGGCAAAAATAAAAGAATTGTGATCAATTTTCTCTTCATTAATTGTAGGCGGTTGCTGTGGAAGTTGTGCGTTTCATAAAGGGCACCTTGATGACGACGACGATGGAAAATGTGCTGACGGTGCAGCTTTTGAAAAGTATATCTCACTTGGACCAGAACATTGTACAAGGTCAGTCAAAGAAGCAAAACATTAAGCCTACACATCAAAATAATTTTGTACCTTATTATTGCTTCACTTAATTTTCTTCTTCAAATATTTTCAAAGTTTTTTAATGAAATGTAAAAGGGATATATTGTTAATCATTAGACGGTAAAAGACGTAGACATGGGTAATTTTACCAAAGATACCAAAGTTGACATCTTGATCTTTTATACTGACTCAAAACTAACAAACCGTTGAAAAAAGAATAGCGTGCTGGCTAAGGATTAAACCTCCCAACAAACTTAACAAAAGTCTTTCTCAATGTATAGGCGTGCAAAAATCAAGAAGCTAGCAAAGAGGTTCATCTCAAAACGATCAACCATCTCAACACCAGATTCACTATCGAACTCAAGTAATCGAGACAAAAGATCACACAGACATAAAATACCCCTTAATGGTAATTATGAAGATTTTTTTTAAAGATTTTTTTTACATTTTCAACGATCTCAACCGCACAGCTTTCGCTTTATCTGTTTCTCTGTTTCTATGTTCTGATTGGTCTCAGAGAAAAGATTAGATAAAAAACTGACGTAATGTTATCTCCGAGACCAATCAGAACAGAGAAACAGATAAAGCGCCCGATACGACACGACACGACACGACAAGACGGAATACTAAAACACATAAATCCATCCATCCATCCATCCATCCATCCATTCATCGAATTAGAAAAAAACTTAACTCAAGATTAACAATTTAGAAGCTTTTTTCCATTGCTGAGGCCCCTAGCGGTGATCCAATTTACGTGATGACGCTAAATTTCAGTCTCGATCACGCATCACGGAAAATGACAAAATCGCAGCTTTTCAGGCAATTTCGGCAATGCAATACACGCTGAAACTTCCAATCACGCAACCATACCAACAATGTCATCACGTCATCACGCCAGAAAAAAATCCAATTACGCCATCACGCAAACCGCTGGGGGCCTGATTGATAAAAGATGGATTTTTTATGAAGAATAACAATGAAGGCCCATTAAAATCAGCCAATTATAAACCGAGCTTCTCTAATGTTCAACACTGCTTGCTCGACTTAGCGTAGCACACCTCTACAAACTGACTGACCAACTGACTGACAACATCTTATGCAGGACGCCTGAAATCACACCATAACTTGTGAAACATCCTGATAACAAACAACTGACTGACTGAGTGACGGTAAAACACTATGTTTTAATGTTATTCCTTTCATTTCTTGATCTGTTTGAACGTCTCATTCGCTGAGACTTCTTCATTCTTTATCAAGAATTATTTACGATTATTTTGACAGTGAGAAAATTTCGCGGAATTTGACTTAGCGGTTGACGTAATTTTAGGATTAAATTTTCCTGAAAAACATTATCAGTCCGAGTTTGTTCAGAAGTTAATTTCGCGAAAATCTCTAAACCGTAAAAGATGTTCGTGCAAAACTTTCTTTCCTCGAGTAAGGAGAGGTAGAATTTACGTGACATTTTTCAAAAGAGACACAATAGTAAGACATTCATCTAATCTTGTTTATTGTAGATCTTTCTACAAAACAGAATATTTGGTGATCGCGACGACTGAACCGCAAAGACACCATCACCATACTACTGTCAACTTAACAAAATGGCAAAACGTCCAAAATCAAACGAAAATATTTTTTTTTTTACAAATACTTGTACATTAGATTTTATATTCTTAAACTATAATAATGATAAAACTTACTTAGAATCATTTTGTTAGTTCTCATCACCACCTACCTCAATGGAACTGAAATATAAAGAGACCAATAGGAGACCTATTGGTCACTTTATAACATAAAAACATTTTTTCAAATATGGGACTTTTAACTGTTCAATTTTATATGCCTCTAGCGTTTGTTTATAGCGCTCTCCCTTATCGCAATGCTGGATGAGACAAAAGGAATCAAATGGGGCACTGTACAATAATAGCATTAGATGTCCCCCGAATAGTTCTATCATATTTTCCAGTGAGGTAAAAGGGTAATTGTTAATCTCTTTTCGCCCAACATTTGTGGATAGAATTACATTATGAATTATGATCACAAGTTTCACAAGGGTTTCGCCGGAGTTTAGTTAAGTTAATCGGAGAGGCCTTGTGTCTGTAGTGGTCGTGCAGCGGAGGATTCACCAGCACTAAACTACTGGGATTTAGACTAAGGTAGAGCTCCCAGCGACTTACCGCACAATTCAGTTTACCTGTTTTGTACTACTCATTCGTTGAGTGGACGATGACCGGGGTCGAACTTACAACCTTTCTATTGTAAAGCGAGCGCTCTACCGGCTGAGCTAACCGGAGTTTAATTTCCAAAATTTATTTTGTAGGGCTACATCGCGACATGTGGACAGATTTAAAAGAAAATGGCATCAAGGGTATGACGTCACTCAAAACATTCCCAGACACACCATCGGTTTCCTTGACGACGCGGCGATTCTCGACACCACGTGACACTGGAATGCGATACGGTCAGCGGTTGTATGGCTATTTCGTACCCCCAGAAACAGGGAATTACATTTTCGCTGTTTCATGTACGAACGAGTGTAACTTGTTGTTAAGCAAGTCGGAACAAGAAGAGAAAAAAGAAGTCATCCTGACGCGTGAGAAGTCTGGGTAAGAATTTTGAATCTTTTTTTAAGCGGAATCATTGATCCATAGGATGATTTGTGACCAAATGATGACCAAAAGACCACCTGTTTATGCAGGCTGCTTCTCATCCTCATAATCTAACGTGTTTCTTATACATCCAACGGTTTTGTATAGGTCTGAGAATTCAGACTACTGTTCTTGTAATAAATGCTACTGTTTTTGGGTGGCATTTTTGGGTGGCATGTTTAGAACTTTCCCTTCTAGTGATATTTATTTTAATGGTTACTTCTATATTATATTTTAGAATGTATTCGAAATAATAATAAAACAACAAACTTTCCAAGTATTACGATCGGAAAATGAAAAGTTTGCATCATGACCTTGAACATTTGAATTGAAATTGTTTTAAAAAATTAGAGCAGTGACCAGATTATTTTATCTTATATATACATGTAACTTAGAAAAAATATGCGTCTCATAAAGGTCAGACGGTCTTTTAACCATCTACCTTGAGGGAAGAAATTTTCGCGGCATAAATTCCGCGAAACACGAATATTCTCACAATTAAAAAAAATCACCCCTAAAATTGGTCTTTTTAGGGCAAAATAGGGCTTTTTGTAGACAATTCTACCGTCTAAGACAAAATCTCTAATCGACGAAATAAGAAAATAAGAAAATTTTGCGATCGCGCGAAAAATAATTGTCACAGGTATTTAGGAAGTCGTTTGTTCCAAACTTTACCGCCGCTTTATTTTTTTCTTAACAGCCTTTTTACGGCTTTAAACTCCGCCTACATTTTTTCCCGCGATTAATAATTTCTAACGGACGATAGAATCGTCTAACCCTGCATTTTTCGGTCATATTCACCCTACGTCCGGTAGGTCACTTAAATTTGGGCTAAACAACAAATACGAGTGAATCAGTAGGGGATGGGGTCGCAGTTGCTAGGAGGTTGGGTTGCGCAGCAATCGCTTACCCTAGTATTCCCTTCGACTTGCAGCCCTATCCCTAACTGGAATTGATAGATCTATTGGGAGACATTATAGCATTTAGACGTAAGTCATGCGTACCTTTCGTCGCCATTTTGAATTTTGCCAAGATCTTGAACAAAATTTGGATAGTCTGCAAATATCAATTTAATAAAATGCTAGGGAGCTAAATACTAAGGAGATAAAAAAGAACCCCTCTCAAAGATAGGCCAGCGAATTTTTGGGATTCTGTCGTTTGTTATTTTGCTTCTCGTGTATTTTGCAGTGAGGTGTGGTTCTCAAGAATCTTGCCTGGGAAATCATGTCCAGACATATAAGTAACAAAAATTACGAATGATATGCGACTTTTTGCATCTCGGAAATTGTGGGGTGAGCATGAATTTTGGTCTGTGATACGTGATTGAGCGCCTCGATCGCACGATTCTGCCTTTTTCATTGAGTAGAAAAAAAACATAGAATTATATTCAAAGTCAAATCAAATTATCTTCCCCATTTTTCATGGATTACACAATCCATACAAATTCATAAACATGACAATAAAATAATGACAAGACTAAAAGAAAAATAATTTTTTTTTTAAATATTCTTAGAAATTAAGAAATTGAAAAATATTTCTTTAGAAAATTATCCATAGACGGATTTCTGATGACGTCACTTTTATTTGATGATACCTCTTTCGTATTAACTAGACTGTTAAAACTGTCAAGTGCCTGGTCACACTGGAAAACTTTTTTTTAAACAATTTCTATAAAAAATCAGCAAGAGTTAACAAAGTCAAAGACACAATGTAAACGGCAAAGCAAGAAAGCCGAAAAGAATCCGCCTATCGAGGGAAAATGTTCTTGTTAAATAATTACCATACCCAACAGGCACAAAAAGTAATTCTCACTGGGCGAAATAAGAGATTTCCAATATTGGAAATATGGTATTTTCTAAAAACTGGAAATATGACAAAGTCATCTTACTTTAATTCCAATTTCTGGAAATATGTGGAATTTTGATATTTTCAGTATATTTCCACTATTGGAAATCTCTTATCTCACTCAGTGTCTAACATTGTTTCAACGTCTATATATCGCGCTTATGTTGAATGACGTTGTTTGGATGTGCCTTTTTGGTATCTGAAACACCACTGTCTTAGTGAAACAGTAAAATAAATTTGGTCTCAGGTCTTTGAAATGGAAGCAGGTGTTCCAATTCTTCATCCTTGATAAGCTGGTTTCTTCTTCAAAATAGCTCTGGCGTCAGCGGGCTGGTCATCTTTCTTCAGAAATTGAGCAATATGTTGACTGTATCTTTTCCCGTCAATGACATTGTTTTGGTCAAACGAAGCATCCCATATCATGAAGCCACCGAAACGAGGCTGGTCACGAATTTCCTATAAAATTCAAAATATGATGATGGTGAAAGGATATGAATTTTTTTGTGAATTATTGCCTTAGTAGTTGTTCGTTGTTCAAATATTGCCCAGAGGTGAATACAGAAGATACTCAAAAAATTTGACAGATAGTGTCGACTTCCAACTAATGAGTATGAACAAACACCTGGGGTCTAAATTCCTAGAGCTTTCACATGGAACACCAGTGAACAGATACAGATGTAGCGGCCTGGACATAGACTTTCGTTTACAATTTTTGCTTAGACGAATTATGTACAGGCCGCAACAGACGCGTCTAGCGTCCTAAATAGCCCCTTGTGTTACCTCGCTAATGTCATCGTCATACATTTCTTTCTTCTTCTTAAAGCAGTCAATTGAGAAATTTCGATCAAAGGGTCTACCATTAACGCGAAAGTTAGTTAGTTAGTTACGAGGGAGTTATAAAGTCGAAATGGAAGAATGAAAATAAAGGACGATAGGCAGGGTTTCTTTGACTCACATCATAGATAGCTTTCATTTCGGATGGTGTCCGCCAAAACTTGTCTTCGGAAGCGGCTTTCTTGTGAGCGGGTACACCAACAAAAATTAGAGGTCCATTTTTTTTTGCAGAATATTCAAACCATTCTTCCAAGTTTTTATCGAATTGAGCTTTGTTTCCTGGAACAAAAAATAAGGTTGTAAGCATCAAAGGTTGAACTCTTCTCGGTAAAATATTTTACCTTATCGGACAAAACCTAGTCAAACAAATGTTGGAACAATGCCCCCCTCTCCCCCCATCCCCCCCATAATAGCTACTTAAGCATAGAACATCAAATGATAACACACAGTAGTCCATATATAGGGGGTAAACAGTATGTAGGAGGTAAACAGTACATATATACAAGTGAATCAGTGGAGGGTGAGGATCATGACTTCTAGGAAGATGCGGAATCCAACCTCTTAGCAATCGCTTACCCTCGTACTCCCTTCGACTCGCAGATCTAACCCTAACTGGAATTAACTGAAAGTAAACTATATGGACATTATAGCATTTAGCTGCAGGTGCTAAATCTAACTTGTTGAATCTTACCTGTGTGGCAGAAATTATTGTAGTATTGGATATAAATTTCATCAAAATGATCGGCCACATCGCTAAGTGCTTTTCCATTTTCAGGACCAAGATACTCATCAGAGTAAGGGCACTGTGGGGCCGCTGTTATCATGTATTTTCTTGGTCGATCTCTGTCCATATAGTCACGTAATGTTCTCACGAATCGAGTGTACCCAGTCGAGGCGAAATGCTCTATGTCTAAATCAATGCCATCAAGAACAGCGCTGGAAATGATAATAATATCTCATACTTATTTGGTTGAATACGCCATACCCGACGTGGCTACAGAAGCTACAAAGTTTAACTCATGTAGTTCGAACAACCCCCCCAACAACTCAATATTTCGAAAACTCGTCTAATTCGACGGTTGTAAAACCGTTGGTGGCCGCGTGGGAAAATTGAGAAACACAGAAGGCCAACATCACCTCTAATGGTCTTTTCCAAAAAAAAGTCAAAGGGGTCCGGAATTTTCAATATCGCCTAGGATATCCAGGGGTTAAGAATCTGAAGACCGAGGATATCTTAGGGGGGTGGGTTCAAAATGATCAATATCCTAGGATATCCAGGGGGTATGAATTTGAGGACCAAGGATATACAGGGGGGTTCGAAATTTTCTGAAGACCAAGGATATTTAGGGGGTGGGTTCAAAATGATTAATATCCTAGGATATCCAGGGGGTATGAATTTGAGGACCAAGGATATCCAGAGAGGTTCGAAATTTTCGGCACGGATATTCAGGAGGGTTGGTGTTAAGAAAAGTTGACATCCTCAACAGTGGGAATATGGATTTCTTTCTGGAAAAGCTCAATGCCCGAAAGCTTATTGTCTTGTCTGGTACCAGGTTGCTAATTTGTTTTCTGTTTTGTACGTTTTCTGTGTTCCATTTGTGACAATCAAATTAAAATGCATTCACAGTTAGAAACATCGAATATTACTTGTATTCCAAAAGTTTTCCGTAGTAAAGTCTCTTAAACGAATTTGGAGAACAAGGCATCGAGATGCAAAAGTTTGTCTCTTTTATTCAAGAAAATCTTAGAGACTTTTGTACTAATAAAAGAACAACGTAGTCTCAAATTTGAAGATAAATCATGATTTACTTGCCTTCCAAAAGGTCGAATGTCTTTGTTGTCATCCCCGTCCAAGAAAAGATTCCAAACTCGCTTAGCCAATGTTTTTGCCTCGTTGTCATTTGCGAACCCATATTTACCAGAAGCACCGCCCAGAGACAATAAAACTCGCTTACCATTTGCTTGGCATTCTTTTATACCGGCTTCGATTTTGGGACATCGAAGCAAAGTTTTGTAACCGGGAATTGGGGTCCAGCAATGATTAGCAAAATTCAAACCAGGCATGGAATCTAGAGAAATAAATACAGAATCGAAAATCTTCATTAATTATAAAAAAATATTTTGAGTTAGGATTCCCTTATCCAAGGCTAATCTGATAGCAGATCTTGACATATTCTGCGCCCACCACGCGGTGCTTTAAAAAAGAATGCGGCGAATATGTGTAGCGCAGGATCTGCTTGGGCCGGTCTTCGACCCGAGGGGAGCTCGATCTCAAAACTTTCGACAAAATTTGCCTTTCAAAATCGGACCCTTTCAATGTAGTGCAAATTAAGTTTACCGAAAAACAGACCCTTCTCAACGAGTCTTCCCAAAGTTTTAGTAAAGAAGTTCTCAATTTTTTACCGGTACACGGTGTACCTAGCTTTTGTCAGAACCTTGAAAACCTGTCTATAACTCTTTCGATATCGTCCCAGTCACATAATCGTTTTTATTGAAACGACGTCTTCTTCACCTTATAGCCTCTGATAGAAATTTTCACTCGCTTTGAAACTGCATTTTCTTGAAAGTTGATAGAATTTGCTTTTGATTCAAACGGAAACGACGACGGTTTAAAGTCTTTCCATTAGTGAGAAAACGCCCTGCGAACTTTCCCATTTGTCAATTGCTAGAATCCTGAAATTTTCTCTTTCTGGCTGTATTGTGTATGTCACTTACATCGAGTTACATTCAGGTCTCTTGGCTATAGCTCGAGAACCTTCATTTTAACTCATATAATTCTGCTAGCCTAGACAGTCATTTGGAGTTTGGGATTTCTGTAAAGAAAAAATATTTGACGGAGAGTGTTGCTTTTGCTCGTATTCCTTATTAGGAAGTCAACACTCTCCTCCGTCAAAATCTTTGAGTACCTTCTGTATCCGCCGCCTCTGATAAACCTACCTTTGTTTTGTTCTTTGTCGAAGAAAGTGTTCATAAAAGCCAACACGATGACGTCATAATCACTTTCACTGCAAAAATAAGATAATTCTTTTTCGCTCCCTCCGTATGCGTGTCCTGAATTTTGTCCCCAATAAGCCACCAGTTTGTGTCTCTTTGTTTCTGTACGCGAAAAATAAAAAAGAGAAATTTTATTCTACCTTATAGGACAAAATGAGTAAACCTTACTTATGATCGATTTTGTTCGATCAAATATCGAGCGTTCCTGTACTGGAATGTAATATACTTTAGGCGTATACAAACTTTCGCGAGCAGAAACTTTCGCGATTTGTGTCCTTTTTTGCGAAAGGTTTATGTTTTATGAACGCGAAAAATGTTTTTTTTTCACTGAAAAGCCTCTTTGAAGTCAATTGATCAATACTGTTTATCAGGTTTGACAAGGAATTTGTCACTTTGGAGCCATTTTTCAGCTGAAAAATGTCCTTTTTTTTCTTTAGATTCGCGAAAGTTAATGTCGCAAAGTTTCGGTCTCGCGAAAGATTCTGCTCGCGAAAGTGTGTACGTCTAAAGTAATCCCGAAAGAAAAAAATTATGGAATTCACTTCGCCTCCGAAGAGTTTTACGGTTTATCTACAGCTTATTAGTAAGATTTTTTTATAAGAATACTGTTTTTTTTTTCTTTTTACCGAACGAAAGTTGTAATTAACGACGGAGTTTCGTTTTACCGAATGTTTTTTTTTATTTCATAGAGTGAAAATTTAAATTACCGAGTCAATTTTATCGATTGACTCGTAGGATTCCTTTTCTGAAGATTTTTGAATTCAAATCTTCCCGTCACAATATCTTTTTTTTTAATCAGGTGTTTAAAAAATTAAAAAAACCTTTAGAATCTTTTGCACTCTGGTCTCCTTTGTTAGATTTTGACTTTTGATCTTCTTCTTTGTTGCTTTTTGCATCTTCATCTTGGCCTCCGTTGGTTTTTGAGTCGCCTGAAAAAAAGAATACACGGGTTTCCTATTAGCAGAGTCGTGTAAAAAAGTCACGAAAATTGCGTGTAAATAAACTCTGATTGGCTGAGACGTACACACGTGATTAAATCATTGCGTAATACCTACTCCGGACATTTTAAAAATAATGTAATTACGTGTGCATTAGAGTTTATTTACATGCAATTTTCGTGACTTTTTTACATGACTCTGCTAATAGGAGACCCGTG
>JAUJPO010108438.1:0-37525 GCA_032270745.1 Tiaropsis multicirrata | reverse complement strand
AAGATGACAAAATTACACACGAGCGAATCGGAAGGAAAACCGACAAGAACCGACCATTAAAGATAACCTTTCACGACAAAAATCTCAAACTAAGGTTCATGAAAAACCTTTTTAACCTAAAGATGTCATTCTACAAAAGAATTAGCGTGACTGAAGATTACACCAACAACAAAAGAAAAAAGATTAAAAAAAACCCGGAGATTAGGATTCCGGGGGTCGTCCAGGGTCGTGGATAAATCGAGAAACAATGCGCCGACATATTTGCCTTTGTCGATTTCTTTTCGGATGTTGTCGATGAAAAGGTTGGCTGCCATTTTGGTCAAACAACGTTTTCTGTAGCCGAACTGTTGATCTGTAAAAGTAGGTGGTTCTAGTCCAAAAGCAATCGACTCAAGCAAAAATATAACTTCAGGGAAAATTCATTCATTCGATCAATGTGGAGCAACTCGACATAACTCTTATTTTGAGTAACTCAAGTTTTAATAACTCAAAATAACTCTTTGATTAAAACACAACTCAAAACTAGTCTTTGAAACTCGTGAAAATCTATATTTAACCCATATGTCTTGTAAAATTCATGCACTGGAAGTGTGTAAAAACTGGAAGAGCGTGGTGAGCCTTCTGGGCCATCGTATTTCTGACCTCAGAAAGCAGCAAAGTGAAGACGATTAGAGAAGGAAATGCACACATACAAGCTAATACGAACACCAGAATACCTACCTTACACTTTGACTTGCAACCCAACAATAATTGAATAAGCACATGTAGAAATCGAAAGTTATCATTTCCCGCCTTAAAACGTTTAGCTGCAGATACTTTTTTTAATCAGCGATAAAACGCCTCGCAATCTTAGGATTGATAATTCAGAACAAAATATTGCCCGCTGAGCAAGTCACTATTTTGAAGTTTTGGAGGAGTGCTAAAATATGATGTTTACAACGGAGGAGTTCGATTAAAAACAAAACAAAACTTTCAAATCTCCTATGAATCTACAACTTTTTCGAGACAGTTATAACTTAAAAGGATGGGATGGTCAAATAGTAATATTGTAGATTAGCTTATGGATTTTTTTATGGAGGAAATATAAATATAATGTATGTGTGATATAATCAATTGAAATATCATTAGTGTCAAAGCTTCAACATGGGAAACTCAGTCAGAAGTACACTTGGTAATCTTTGCGGTGCAGAGGTAAAAAAATTTATTAGTTTTGTTCACTGTGTTTCATTTCCTTATTCAATATTTTAAGTTATTGCTAGCTAGCTACATGCTGCTTCAAGGAGGAAGTTTGAAGAAGTTTTTTCATTGCAGTGAGATCTAAATTTCTATGAATTTTTTACTGTTTCCGACCAATGAATGGGCTATTTCATTTTAAAACCATACAGGGGTATTGACAAACTTTTTTTACAAGACCCACTGGAAATTTTCAGCATCAGCTTACCCCTTGCATATCAAGTTTTGACCCCCTGGAAACGTTCTTTTTTTGTTGCGTTCCAGTGATTTTCTCAAACAAGAGGCTGCAAAAAATTTGTGAAGTTTTATTGATCCCTCAAAATTTTCATAAAGCCCCTTAGAAATTTTTTGAATGTACTAAAAAAAACCTGCAAAAGTTTGTCAATACCCCTGTATGGACTAAAGATTTAATTAAATGTACCTATGAAGCAAGCTTAAAAATCAAAGGTTTCCTTTAACATCTTAGATTCCTCATTATAGGTTTATATTGTCAGCATGTTTATCTTCTTGCAGTGGAGGAAAATATGTTTTGTTATTTTGTTTTTAAAAATTGAATAATCTCCACTACAAACAAAAGAAATTTTATCTTTTACCTGTAGCTTTAGATTGCAACAATAGTTAATGCTCATTTTCACATATGTTATAGAAGATAACATGAAGAAGACATGGTGTAAGTTTCATGATTTACTGTCATTGCAAAAAGTTGCAAATGAAGATGAAAGATTTTAGTCTTTACATCAGAGAGCATAAATTACCATATAGAAAAAGTAGTCAAACAATACTTGCAAGTGACGTCAAGCACAATAAAAATGTTAACATAGACAGAGATCTCTAAAGCCTTGTTTTCATTAACACACGGCACATGTGGGCGGGCGTTAATGGCGTATTTACACTTACCACCCGCTCTCCTCTGATTTCCACAGCATTTTATGTAATGTGTGTGTGGGGTATTATTAAGTTTTGATTTGGGAAAACAACATACAGTCGTGCAATTGTGCGTAAATAAAAAAATTATTTTCAGATTTGTTGCACTTGTTATATTGCAACTTAATAATAGTATTATTATAAAAATACATGTATTTGAATGATATTGTAATTGTGTTCTCACTCATCTTGTTAAAATGTAAATGGCAAGAGTTCTTTTTGCATAAAAAATGTAAGTATTTCCCCCCACTGTCTTGTGAGGATACTTTCCACAAACTACACATTATTGATCTCTAAAATATTCAATATCCTCCTGCTTTAAGTTTGCTTAATTACGCACATTCAGATTGATATAAATGCCAAAACATCAGAAATCATAGAAAAATCTGAAAGTAATACTTACAGTAATGCGTGAAAAGTATCCTTAAGACCTCAAGACTCTGGTTGTTGATGGTACAAATAGATGACAACCCTGGACAACTCCCTAAATCCCCAGGAAATTTACTGGGTTGTTTCCGGGGCAACGAACCTAACTCGCCTTCACTCCCAGAAACTCCAAAAAATATTACCCCCGGAAGCCCCCAAATACCTCCTAATACTCCCGGAATGTCTCCAGGACACGACACCTCTGGATCCCGGATGCTCCCAGTTACCTTAAATCCCTGGGAATGCAATCTAATCTATGGTTGTTCAGGGTTGTAATAGATGTCAAACACACAGCGTAAAAAATTTCAATTTATTCTACAAAGCTAAAATTTTAATTTTTAGTTTTCTTGGACAGGTAGCTTGTTAAAACAATATGGCCTTGGCCCATAGCCTCCCCACTTTTTAACAAAGTAATTTCTTTTTAAACATAGCCAAAAAGCCTGGGTTAACAATTAACTTTTTTGATACAGCACCTTAGATGTACAAAAGATTTCTCTGGCCCCTAAGTGCCAACCATTCTGGCGCCTCGGTTGACTTTAACCTAACTTATAAGTTTATTTGGCCCCCTCACTTTCAAAATGGTAGTCTGCGCCTGAAGGTTGGACTTGTTAAAGGGGCTTTCTCAAAATGTAGTTTTGATAGAAAGGTGTTTTTGGTTCTAATTCATCTAATAACACTTTTACAATAAGCTTTTCTTAAAGTTCTTACAAATTTGATTACCATTAGAGAACAAAGCAATGACCTATTTTTGACAAGTCAATCTTTTTAACCTCTCTAAGTGGAAATGTCATGCTCAGCATAACTACCCTAAAGAGGTTTTACAGTTAGTCAGGTTTTAATAGTTTATATAAAATAGGAATTACATTTCGAATGTAGGTTAATAATGCAATAATGCACACTGGATTGATTTTTCTACTAAAGTGGTGTAATTCATTTTTTTCTGTTCAAGAAAATGCCTTTGTCATTACTTATTTTACAAATGGTTGTTAGGTGTTTAACATTTTAATGAACTTTAGCAAAAAGACATTTTGTTTTGTTTAATGACGTTTCTTTGGATTACAGAGTATGTCATTACTATGGTGATTTTATTTCAGTTCTTAATGTGGTAAAGCTAGAAGATTAAGGGTGAATGTCTATCTTTAAAGAAGGAACATGTTTTATTTTTTTGCAAAAGATAGTGTTCCAAATATTGGCAATGATTTTGAGTGACCTTAGTTATAACATTGTTCTTTATGTTTTAACTCAAATTTGACATGAAAAGGGATGGATCAAAGTCTGACGTAGTTTTCATCCAATAGTTGTTTACATTCTAGTGGAAACAGGACTCCTCATAGCCGTTTGCTATTTTTGATCACAACAAAACCGTTGACATGATTGTTATGTTAATAGATTACACGTTTCTGTTATGTTATTAATCAAAAGTCTCATTGTCATTTGAACATTAAAATAAGGTAGTTGAAAAAATCCATCCACTTAATAGCAGACAATAACAGGTTATTTTGCTTTTGGTTTTCTCCTTGAACAAATAAATGCAACAACCCGTTTGTCTGTTCTCGAACGTTTTCATAGGAAACATGCAAACTTTTTTAATTCGGCCTTCTCTAAGAGAATGTCTTTTTTTATTGTCAAAAATGTATTGAATTCCCAATCATTGCTAAAATTTTCGTTCGTTTGTTCGAAATGACGATTTTTAGCGCAATTTCTTCGTTGTGTGGAATCTAATCAAATCCAATTTTATTCGTTCTTGTTTAAAACGTTTTGATAAAATTGATATCGTTAACGATCTGATAAGCGGAACTTTATTTGCCGAGAATCTCGGGCTCAAGCGGAAGCTAAAAACCAACACGTGTAGTTAAAGCAAAATACACGTGAAAATTGTACTTTGAGCAACTAGAATTTTGTTTTCATGTCTGCACAGAAATAGAATTGATTTCCTATTGTAATGTAGAAAACGATCAAAGTTCATAAGTTAAAAATGTATTAAGTGGTCAAAGTAGCAATTTCTGAATTATATTTGTACAAGTGATTTGAAAATGGACTCTCGTCCTCAAGTCTTTCGTCTTGATCAAAAAATATTATCTTTCGTTAATTTGATGGTCTTTTTGGCTTATGGGTTTGTGAAGTATTCAAATATTTTCCCAAGATTGAAAGTATATAGTTAATTTCTAGTTCACTTGTTAATAAAATAATGTAACTTTTGGAACTAAAACTTGTTAAAAATATATTGAAAATATCAAAATTTGATCTGCTATAATTTCATGTAAGAAAACTCATGAAAATTGGCAAATCTCAAGGAACTAGATTAGAGAAGAAAGAATTTTTTGGCAATACAGGTCTTTGATGGAAGAATAAAACAATATCTGTCTCATGTCTGTTCTAGGCATCCAAAGAATTGCCAGACGAGGATCAAAAACCAGTCGCCAAACCGAAAGAAAAATCACCAAAAGCTGAAAAGAAAAAGGAGAAACTAGAGAAGAAGAAAAAGAAGAAGAGGAAGAAAAAGAAAGGAGGAGAGTTGGGCAACATTGAAGAAGATGTCGGCGGTGAAGAGTCCAGTGACGTCAGAACGGACCCTCCTTCGTCTGCTATAGAAGATTCTTCGGAATCAAAGATTGAAAATTCAACGAAAGAGGTTTGCTTTTATTTCACCTTGTTTTTTAATTGACTATCAGTTTTTAAGAATTTTTTACGGTCGTTTTTACTCTGCATAGATGTACAGGGAAAATTTCGCTTTTTTCGTCAGTGATGGTGCTGTGATCCTCACCTTTGGTGGAGTCATCCTCGTGCACGGGAAAGCATCTGTCTGCCTGTCTGTTTCAAGGAAAAATGGAATCCTATTGTTCATCCCTTCTCCGTACGTCTGGAGTTGAGACGTTTTGTGGTTTATTCTTCTAGCACTATATCTTTTAAACATCTTATTATAAACAGCACTAAACAAAGTAGCGAGGCTATAAATTTGATACCCCTTATCATTAATTTGAAAGAGGTAAAATATTGTAATAAAAGATCCCAACAGACACAGAAAGTTATTCTAACATTGTTTCGACGTCATGAAATAAAACGTTCTAAGGTTCAAACAACGTTCCGTATTAATAATTTGCACGTACTAAACATTTAAAACTAACTCCATTAAACTTTGCACAAACTAACCACTGAATTAGTGAAAATCTATATAAAAGATTAAATTGGGTCGGGTATTTTTTTTAATGCCTACTTATATTGGCATTATTTAGGATTATGGGTCTGGCGGTGACGGATACGTGGAAAATAACGTCACGTTGAAAAAGTTATCAACGTCTGTCGAATCTGGTGACCTCAGAATCGCTTCTGGAGACGAAGATGTTCACGAAATTCGGGTGGAGTTTACGGATGATGAGCTAGCTGATTCTGAAGGCAGCCAATCAGAGGATGAGAAACTACCGCGTGACACAGTCAATAACCAATTAGAAAAGAGCCGTGATAGCGCGTTGAATACTCTGGATGGGTTTAGTAGGAATAATAGTACTGGTAGTCAGTTGAGTGGGTTCTCGGTGACGCAATCAGGTCCTGTTTATGAGAACGTTACTCAGGTCGTCCCCGAAGAACTGAATATCAATTACGCGGATGATATTTTTCGAAGCTGCGCATCACGTTACCAAGTGTTTGTTGATAAAACGCACGAATTTAAACAAGCTGTGGATGAGTTTACCAACTTAGTACCTTTACTGAAAGAAAATGCAGAATTGAAAGATTACTTTGAAGCTTATGGCGAGTTGTTGGAACATGAAAATAGTGAAACAAATCAAGGTCAGATTCTTAAGAAAACACTTTTTCACCGTCAGTTTGTTAAATGAGAAAAATTATAGTAAAACTGCAGCCAAAGTAAACCCCTTTGGGTGGAAGACAACCAGCTTACATTTTCATTTATGGCGAGAAATTGACTTTTAATAACAGTGTTAAGAGGCTAGTTTGCTATCAGTCTATATGTTCGTTGTTTATAAATATATTTATGTTGTTTCGTTATTTAGTTGAAATGTCAGATGTAAATGTTTCATTGCAATCATTACGCGCGAACGGCAACGAACTATTAGAAACCATCAATAACGTTCGGCCGCACGTAGACCGCTTGATCGACGATGCATCCAACGTAGATGTCATTGAATACGTCAAAGGCAAAATGGTAGAGGGTGTTCAGTTAGGCATTACTTCAAAATTCTCAGCACCTGGAAAGTATCGGCGTAATATGAAGCATTTACGTAAAGCTTTATCCAATATTGACACTGTAGAAGAGGAAGTTAAAACCATGTTAAACGATGATGTTTTTCTTGATAAAAGCGAGTCAGATAGTGACCAAGAACCAGCGAGATCTCCAGTAATGTCACCAATACCTCAGGATAATGAATCTGATATTGTACCAATGTTTCAGAAGGAAGATGACCCGACAAACGATATGTTTCAAAAGCTTGACAATATGCCAGATGAATGCAATGATCTAAGTGAGGATTCCGTTAAAATTGATGAAGAAATCAAGGTAATAGGAGATGCCCCTTCGGTCTTCACTCAATCTGTCAAGTCGAGCTGGAATGAGCCACTTTCCCCTATTGCTTTAAATTTCCAATCTATCGAAACCTCATGCGATAACGAAGAGATTAAAATACTGAACGATTTTCTACACGCAGCTCGGCTTGATTGATTGATACGTGAATGCGACTAAATGACCAGTTTGTTTAAAAAGCAATTTTTGAAAGGATTAAGATAATTAATCCCACTAATAACTAATCAACTAATAACTCTATAGACAGCTAAATGCTGTTTTATCTTAAACGATTGAGTGAGATTTACAATCTATACAGCAGTATTTATTTGTGGATCTCATTTTCAATCTCCTTGGTAAAATCTTTTTGGAAGATTTTAACAAATTTAACCTTGAGATCTACTAAATAACCTAATGAAATGAAGTTACTCTAACACTATTTGAATAATCATGCACGTTTTTGCACGCTTAAACCTTTGTCCCAAATCATAACCAATAGCAAGGTACGCAAGAGGGTATATTTAGGACCTTAGAAGGGTACACTTTTTGTTTTATAAGAACAAAGTATATAAAAACATAACACTTAGAGATTAAAAGAATTAAGAACATGTTAAGAACATTTGGAGGCTTTAAAGAATCATGAGTAAGAAATAAGAAATTTTTTTTCATTTTTGATTATGTACACATGAATTAAAAGACTTAATTAAGAACATTTTAAAAACATTTTAAGGCTTCAAACCAAAAAAGCTAAGAACATTAGAAGGCTTCTTCGAATTTTAATGTTCTTTTAAAAAAAAGATAAACGTGTAAAAAATAAAATAACGTGTATAGTTCAGCCTGTACATAAATTTTAGTTTACAAGTTTTGTTTAGACGAATTATGTACAGGCCGGCCTATACGCGTCTAAGGTCCTAAATATCCTCTTGTGTAACCTCACTTTTGACCTCTAAATGAAACCTAAATCTAAAATGGTCGCTAGTTTTATATTTTTGGAAAGTTCAGTATTCATCAATTTTTCGATTTTATTTTACATCAGGCTGTTGATGGCAGTCATTCACCAGTCATGCCTTACGAACGAAAACTCATGACTCAAGACAACAAGAAAGATAAACTGACTCTCCTTGAACAATCCATAGAGTGTGAGCGTAATAACTTACCTAAACCAGAAACAATGACTTTTGTCATCGAAAATATACCGGAAGGGGGCCATAATGGTCCGGTCAACTCTAGCACACCTACCGGTAAAAATGCACCGGGGGATGGTAATAGAAGCCCGATACAACAGATCATCGTTGAGGAGGAGGAACATAATACTTTGGACTTTGGTAAATATGTATTGGTAGATCCAAACACTGGTGATATTGCTGTAATGAGGAATCGTTCACGAAGTTTAGACAGTTTGGTTTCAATACAATCCAATCGATCAAGCATCTCAAAGTTTGGTAGTTTCGAATTCGTTACCGATTATGAATTGACAATCGCTGAAAAGAATCAGCAATTGCAAAATGAATGATTTGGAGGAGTGGTGAGGGTACAGTGAATTTCTGCACGTCGTAAAATTCTTTCTTTTGAACGAGAGTGATTTATAGGTGCTGCTAAAATCTGTAAAAGGTTCACACTCGAATCTAGCAACAACACCCTCTTTTGTAATTGTGTTTTGCTTTTTGATATAACACTAGACGGTGTGCAACTTTTGAAAATTATTTTTATTTAGAAACTTTTCTTAGAACACCCCATATCACAAAAATGGTGGGACCTCTTCCACACTGGGAAAGAAACGTCCATGGTGGAAAATTGGTCACTGAGACAGGGGTGTCTTCGAGTAAAATGCTCTTGAAAATCTCTTCGATATATTATTTTACTAACGTAATTTCTTTACAATATTTATATCTTCATGAATATTTTTTTGTGGATTTTTTTTTAAGTACAGTATCTTCTCACACATCCACTCATCCACAATCTTTTTTTATTTCTCAGATTAATTTCTTTTTTATTATGCGGAATTTTATTCTGTTTATAGCTTTTTTAGCTTCAGAGTATTTCAAAGGACAAACTTTTGAAAATTTGAGCGACAGCAATTAAAAGGCACTTAGAAGTTGGTCTTATAGTTTCAGTACGTACAGAACCTTTATACGTCACATATCAATTCATTCACTCGTACAAAATTTATATTCATATTCTTTTTACTTTCGCTTAAAGAGTATTATATCAAAAATATATATTTCCATAAATTATTTACTAGTCACAGGTTTTGGGAATTTGATATTCGAATACTCTGTATTACGTCTTCGAAAAAAGGGGTGCTTCTATTTTCAATGGCAATGTTTTTTGTTTTTTTTGGGAGTGGGGGGGGGGTAGGGGACACTTTTTAACATTATATGGACATGCATGTACATAAAAAACCTTTATATTTAGAAATAACGATTGAATCTTTAAATATTTTGTTCGTATTTTTTGTCAGAATTTTCCTCTTTTCGTTAGAGAGAAAAATTTGAACTGATTAAACGTTTCTATTAGAACAATGTGAACCTAGATAAGTCTTATTTGTCAGACAAAAAACGCAGCGAGGATACAGCGAGGATAAAAAATTAAACACTTATTTCTTTTTATAAGCATAACGCTTATCAGCATATCTCCAGGCTGAGAAAGCTCATCATTCACATTTCAAATGTGGACTTGATGGGATGATTTTTTTCTCTCCATTGTTTTGTCTTATTTTTACTTTCAGAAAACAAAAAAAGGAAAAAGAGTAGATTTTTAACAAAAAAACAACGGAAATGAGATGGGAGTCAAAATTAACGGACCTTCCAATTTTACTCTGATAAGCTTATGCCTAAGCATAATTTGAGGCTGAAAACGAAATTTTGCTAAGCATATTGAGCCTCAGCCCGATTTTACTTATAAAAAAGAGTGTATTTTTCTGCACCCAAAAAGTGTGAAGTGGGAAGCAAAATAGTGTCCTCAAAGATTTAGTCCAGTTAATTCTTTTTTTGAAAAAGGGAGATTAAAGAGTTTACTTGATGAGTTCGTTTCTGTCAATGCTGGAAAGCCATCATAGTGGGGGTTTGTTAGCACATACTTCAAATGGCGACAAAAGGCTGAAATTTGGCACAGATGACCTTTAGGATTAGATTTTCATGAGACACACCTAATATTTTCATCCGGCCACCTGTCAAATGACGTCATTAGTTACTAGAGGGCAAAAAATATAGTTTTTTGAGAAATTTTAAAATTTTTACCGTTTGAAAGAGCGTAAAGTTCTGACGAAATTTGATATATAAAATATGCCCTAATTATTTTTCTATCAAAAGTTATAAGCGTTTAAAGTTCGTTGATGATGTCATCATAAGCCCTTTCTCATGCAAAAATAAAAAAACTCATAACTTCTGAACCAATTGACGAAATTTGATGTTTTTTATATGAATTCTTACCAATATTTCAAGCAATTCTAATGGTTGGATTGAATCTTCATGAGGTTGTAACGGGACTTGCTCTTGAAAATCTTGCAAACTAAAATTTATCTTGCTGAAGGTTTCGTGGATTTTTCTCAACTTCAGTTGAGCTAGAATCTGACAATCATTTTTTTCATTTTTCTCCAAAACGAGGCTAAAACTTTGGGGCAGGCTGGAGGCCTCAAGAATTGTCCGATTCGGCTGAAATTTGATACACTTGTTCCTTGGGTGAATACCTGGGGGTGTGTTTATTTACTTTTTTTTATTTTCGTTTTTGGGCTCAATGACTGGGTCATTACTTTATTGTTACCTTATTGATACTCGGATTGTCCTAAATGGTGCAGATGGTTCTATTACTCAAGATGAGCGTGAGATTTCGAAACAGTTCAACAATTATTTCAATAACATCACAAAGCCCTTAAATCTTTTTGAATGGAATAGCGGATATTCGACCTCCGATAATGATCCTATTATGTCAGTCGCAAAATCTATTTTGAAATAGGCTGATCATCCTAGTATCCTTAAAATCCGATCAAACGATCATATCGGTGCATTCCAATTCAAAAAGATTAGTGTATCTGAGGTCTATGGGATGATTATGAAGTTGAACTATGCAAAAAAGACTAGTGGAAATATACCAAATAAAATTTTGAAATCTTCTGTTGCCTGATTTTCTTGGGGCAAGCTGGGGCAAGCATTATATAGATAATACATGGCCAGTGTATGCTTGATTTTCTTGGAGCAAGCGGGGCGAACTGGGGCAAGTGGGGAATTTTCTATATAATGCTTTCCCCACTTGCCCCAGCTCGCCCCGTTTGCCCCCAAGAAAATCAGGCACACGCTGTCCTATGTTGACGGATTTGAAACTACTGTGTTATAATAGATCGTAGGTACAATTACAAGCTTTTGGTTTTAGATGTAACATGATAAGATCAGATGTAATATGAGAAGATATATTGTAAGGAACCGTCGATTGGCTGTACATGAGACCGACATATTCAGACATTTCTTTTTTGTCGTAATTTGAGAGCACACTCGAATGACGTTAAAAAGAACGGCAGTTTCAGACACCCATATATCGCGACTTAGCCCATTTTTATGTGTTAACAAACCCCACTATCACGCTTTGTTGCTGTTTATAACTGTCATTTTTTCCTAACTAAATTTTAGATATAGAAAGGTCGATTGAAGGAGCATTAAATATGTCGAGTAGTAGGAAATAAAAATTCACTCAGCTAAAACAATTTTCACATCCATGTTTTGAGCCTAAACAGAAAATTACTAAGTATAATATAACTTTTAAAATATAATAATCTTTTATTTCAATAAAAGTTCATAATTTTAGGTATTTACAAACTCATTGTTTACTATCAAAAAAATCATCTTATTAAAAAAAAGATTGGTAAAGATGTTTCTTTATTGTTAAAATGTCGCCTGTCTATTTCTAACAAAACCAAAATTTAGTTGGGAAAACTTTATCCAACTTAATTTAAAGATAATATATTTCCTGGCAAAACATCGACTCCGGACCATCCACGAGGGATAAGATTTGCAAAGTTGCTGTTTAAGGATCACAGAAAAATTTAATTCTCTGACCCAAAAAATGAAACCTGTTTGTATAGACCGGATTAAAGCCGAAAAGCCGAAAGTACATCATCTTACATACAGCTGGAAATTATTTTTCATACTTGTTCAGAAAAATATTTTTGCTGACTTCAATCATTACATTAACATTATATTTTAATATCGTTTTCCTCAATATCCATACTTTACTTTATCTTTAATGGGATAAATTTCGCGGACTTTGGCCCGATCCGCACGAAATTAAATCCCCGCGAAAAGATGAGTATTAAAAAAATTTTCCAACCGTACGCAAACATGATGTGAGTAAAAATATTTTATTTTTAAGGGCTTAAGACCAGATTTTAACTGAACGTTCCTCGAAAAATTTAGCAAAAATATGCATTTAAAGATTTTTTTTTCATGAATTTCTTCATGAGTAATTTAAATTTTAATTACAATAAAATGGATGGACTTTAAAAAGACTTCGAAAAAAAATTAATCCCAGAATTTACAAGAAAATGCTTATTTTCCAAGGGGAATCAATTTTTTTTTCATTTTCTAGAAATAGTTGAACTATTTGAAATTTTTCGGAAAACTTTTCTAACTCAATACTTATAAAGTTATGACTGTTTTTTTCATGAAAGATTTTGATGAAAAAGTGCCAAAAAAATACATTTAAGATTTTAAGACAAGGAAGCTGTAACAGTAAAAGTTTTCCGCAAATCTGTTTTTAGTTATGTAGCAAACAGATACATCACCTGAACCAAAAAAAAAATCTTATTTCATTTTCGTCCAAAATAAGGACATCAAAGGTGAAATACACTTCTTCTTTAAACCCTTCATTTTCTTCTTCATCAATTTTTTTCTTTGCGATTCTTTGATTTTAGAATGCAAAAAGGATTGGCCTAACAATAACAGAAAATGAATAACATACTATATACATTTATGGGCTCTATAAAGCAGAAATTGACATTTAGTAGGTCTGAAATTCGGAAAACAAGGTGTATACTGATCCCTTAAAAGAATATTTTGTTTAAATGTAAGTTATGTTTACATAATCCATTAAAGCTGGACATCACTTAAGCCCACCCGAAAAAGAAGGCAAATTAAGAATCTTAATACACCAACAAATAACGTCGGACATGAGGTTGTAGATATTTAAATAGCAGAAAAAACCACTAAAACACATTATAAGTGCCCTCTTAACCCCACCCAATGCTTTTGAAAGTGGTATGTTGGCATATGGTAGCAATCCAATAGCTAACCTTATTTACATCAACTTAGAAGAAATGCGCTTAAACTCTGAAGAAGAACTACAGTCTGTTACAAAAAGGGTGTCAGTAAAAAATTGCTGGCGTATGTAGAAACCAGGACAGTATAACTTAGTTACTTTTTGCTCCTCTTTCCTGTCATCCTGGTTTTTACATCATTGACTTTTTTTAGTGACAATCCAACTTTTGCAACAGACTATATACGCAATATACTTCACCTTAGTTTCTCTTCTTCATTGGGATTTTCGGTTTGTATTTCTGCTCTCCAGTGGGGTTGGAACTCACTCCTAAAAAAAGAACAATAGAACAATACAATATTCCTTTGAAAAAACTCCAAACCCATGCCAGTAAAAGATTTCAACCCCCTAAATCCTAATGCCCATTAGGTATTTTACTGAACACACAACAGTCTAAATAAGTAATAGGTGGCGTTCTTAGAACTCATTGAAAGCATATAGCTTTATCATTGCAATGATCTAAGTCTAGTCCGAAATTGCAAAAGCAGTGAAAATGTTTGATTTTATCTAGAGAAATTTCTGATTGTGTGATTTCAATACCATCTACTGTATTTTAGGTTTAGTTGCAGCCCTATCATGTGGCGACCCTGGTCTAATCTACAATGGCACGACTGTGGGAAGAACAAATTTCAATAGCGGTGGGATAATTCGTTATAAATGCAAAAAATGTTATGAAAGGAAAGGACCGAGTATGTTATTTTGTTCAAAATGGGGACATTGGTCTGGTGAGGTGCCCAAATGTCTTTGTAAGTATTGTCCTTTTGTTTTTAAATCGACCACTAATAATACACTGGACAGACTATCTCCTCATATGGATTTCCGTGAAAAGTGTGTTCGATTATAGCGAAAATCCATCATGTTGTTTCTGATTTCTTCAGGTAAAAATATATTACATTACATGGCTGACTCGCTGTAACACTGACCTCAAAGTCAAAACAGTGTGAAGCAAAATTAAGAGATACACGTGTGAAGTGGAGTCAATGGTTTTGTCGGACGGGGAGAGAGATTATTCATAAAATCCATTACGTATTTTTTACGTAATAACAATAGTGGTCAACATCCGGTTCTTTTGGAAATGGTTCCGTGCAGAATACTTTAAAGGAAGAAACTTTCGCGAGTTCGCGATTATTTGGCAAAACCGCGAAAGGCAAAATGCAAAGTTTTTCCGAATTTAATTTAAATCACCTAAAAATATAGCTCGCTCAAAACATCGAATCAGTTTAAAGCTGGCGAGTTAAAAACATTACTTTAAAATAAATAAACTCTTCCCTAAAGAATTGTCATACAGTGATTCCCGTGCGTCATAATATTTCAAAGTTTTATTTTCTTGAAAAATAAGCGAACGATAAGCACACATAAATCATAATGACATTTAAAGTTTTTTGAGTCATTAATAATTTTAAACAAACAATCTGATTAATCCCAGTTTCGTTGGTAATCATAACAAAAAGACAATCTCCAATGACTACTGTAACTCAAGGAAGAGCACATTTCTAAAAGTCTACAGACTTTAGCCCAACATTGTAGCTTTCTGCAATGCGCATGCCCGCTACGGTGAATATTGCTGATTCAGCATTTCCTGATACATAATAGTCGGCAAGGAGTTTTGACAATTCACAATTAATGGTAAACTTTTAAATCTCTTACAGCCAAAGAATGTCCACCATTAGTGCTTAACAGCAATAAGATCTTATCAGGGAAGAGGTATGGGTTCGAGTATCAATTCAAATGTAAACTACCAAAGGTTCTGATTGGTCGATCAACAACACGATGTACTTGTAGTGGTAGATGGTCATCAAAGCCTCCAATATGTCGCCGTAAGCTTATAATTCATTCGACTTTATCCCAACATTATTTCAACGTCCAAATAACGTTCTAACGTTGAAACAATGTCGTTTGTACGTTAAAACAACGCTCCGTACGTCAACTGGGACATCGTAAGATAAGAATTACGGAAAAGATACCCAGTGATAAAATAAAAAATAAAAACAACCTCGATTAAAAACTCTGCTATTCTACCAAACATTTTGGTATTAGCGTCCGAAACTGGACAACAAAAAGATTTTTGGACGGGGGTGGAGAATGTACCTTAAGGGGATTAATTTTCGCGGAATATCACAAATCTACCCCCTGACACATGTCAATTTCATGTCAGCACCGGACCCACTGGTACAATTCTTTTATGGAATTCATGATATATGTCCATTACGTAATCATTTATAGGGAAACACCCGAAAAAGCCGTGTGTTTGCCGCCAGTTTAGAATCTTTTAACAGCAAAACGAGTGGCAAACATCCGGCTTTTAGTGATGCTTTCGTAATATTCTGTAATGGATATCATGAATTTGCTATTTACAAAATAAACGTTTGGAATTTTTCAACAAACATCAACAGCATAATAAGTAGTGCTATTCTTTCTCACCATCACAGTTCCCATTCGAACACAACCACCACCAACAAGGCCATCTATTCAGGAAGGATATTGTCCGCAACCAGAAAGATTACACAATGGAATTATTCAACCTCTTCGCTTTGGTACTGATGGTCGATTTCAGGTCAGTGTTATAACCCCCAGCAGACACGCGGGACATTCTTTCAACGTCCAAATAATGTTGTTTCAAGGTCTAAACGTTATTTGAAACAATGTTGGCATAACGCTCAGTGTCTGCTTGGTTATATTAAAAAGAGAAGAAAGTGGAGCGATTCCGAATCGTTCTTTATTTTGAAAAATCTGATTACAAAAACGAAGTAGAAGGAGTAAATCCCTTGTGAATAATGATTTAGAGGGTTTCGAACTCACGCAGTTGGCTAATCCTGACCACCCCCCTATGTAATCCTGACCCCATTCTAAAATAAACAACTTATACAAATTTAGATGTATTTTATATTGAACCAATAGATTAGTTCTTGTTCATATTATGTAATTAGGTTTGTAAAGAAAATATTTTCTGTAAATTAAAGCGGGGTTAGAATTACAGCTGACGGTTAGAAGCCAGTCAACTCATTTAAATCCACTCAACAACATAATAACTGATGCCAGTATTTTTTTAGAGCTTTTAAAATTCATTATCATGACTTTTGAAACTTTATCTTAGAGATAAACATTTAAAACTAGCTTTATGTAAATTGAGTCAAAAAAACATTATTATTAACAATTACTATTATTTTTCCCCAATGTGCGATGATTCTACCGTCCGTTATAGTGATAGCAAAGATTTTATCTGAAAAATTTCAAAAATATGAAAAAATCTCCGCGCCCAAAAATTTATTTATCCGTATAAGTATTATTTTTCTTATACCAAATTCTTTTAGATAGGAGATCGTGTTTACTTCTTATGCAACATCAGATATCGTTTGATTGGTCCAAATTATCGAGAATGTGGATGGAATGGAAAATGGGATAACGAACACCCTTATTGTCAAAGTAAGTCAATACTTCTTGTAATAGCGAGGTTAAGAACCCGAGATAAATCACGACAACCAACGGGTCTTTAAGCCTATGCCCTAGATAACACACATTTATACAGGCTAGTCCGGGTAACAAGGTAGAATTAACCTGAGAGTAAATATCTCCTGTGTTTTAAAACGGAAAATCGTGAAAATTTTCGTTCTAGAACTATGGAGATATTATGTCCCTGGATATCCTTGGTCTCCAAATTCATACCGCCTGGATATCCTTTATCCTCAACAGTGGGGTACAAATTATTTCTGAAAGAGCCAAATCTTTCTATAAAAGAGGACTTCCAGAGAGCCTTTGTGAGCATTTCTTGTTGCATTGGGGTGGCAATGGATCCCAGTGGGTCTCAGACAATTTTGATTCAACCAGTTTGACAGCCCTTTTAGCAATCTTTCTCTAAGAAAGAGGAATTTAAGATTCTGATGATTGAAATAGAACTTTCCTTCCTACTCCAAGGGAAGCGTGACAATGATAAAGAACCCGACAACATCGCTTCTGTTTTCAACCTAGTTGAATATTGCTCCAAGCTGTTCCCACCAATCAACGGTGAAATGATGGGTACGAACTTAGTTGGAAGCTTTATGGAGTTTCAGTGCGAAGCTGGATACACTATTGTGGGTGCTAACAAAACGTTGTGTTTGAGAAATGGACAGTGGTCGGAACGGACACCAAAATGCAAACGTAAGTAGAATGATATCAGTGGCAGAGGTGGCGCAAAAGTTGTAGGAGTGCAAACTTTTACGACATAGTCATTAGCTAATGATTATGTGATAATTGATGAATCGTAAAACATGAGCCATTCCTGGCTACGCCGCTACGTTTTTCGATGTCCTTGAAATTCTTATCGAAATGGTGAAATCCTGGTAAAGAAAAAAAATAAAAATCTATAACCATAAAACCATGAAAATGATAAACTCATTGAAAACAAACAGCTCCAATTTGAACTTTCTAAGTTTAGCTTCATGGCTTCAAGGTCTATTTCAACACATTTCACGCAATGAAATTACAGAAAGGTTTTAATCACTATAAAGGTTTATTACCAAGTATATTAAAGTCTACCTTGTAGGACAAAATTGTTAACTTAGGCGGAAAAAGTTTTATTCGGACAAAACTATTGATCGGAAAATGTTTTAGTCTCCAAAAAAATTTGACATTTTTGTCCGATAAGGTATTTGGGAGTCGACACTTTATTTTCTTATTTTGCTCTACACCTTCACAGTCTTTTGGTGATTTTATATATATAGTATAGACACAGTCTCTTCTCTTTCCCTTATAGCGGCATGCAATCTCCACAGGTGCCCTTCAAACAGACATTGTGTATTAGAACCGATCACACAGCAACCAATATGCGAATGTAACCTCAAAAACCGTTGTTCAAGCCACATCAAACCTCTTTGCGCAGACGATGGGCAGACGTACAAAAACGAATGCCAAATGAAACTATCAGCGTGTACTAAGAATAAGATTATACAAGCATTGCATGATGGTCCATGTAAACCGAGTTAGAATTTTTCTTTTAGGTCCTTATAGGAATGGTGTTCTAACAACCAAACGACGTTTTTTCAACGTCAGAACGTTGTTTGGCCGTTGAAACAACGTCGGACTAACGTTATGTTTCTGTGTCAATTAAAAGAGTGAACTTAGATGTAGACTGTGTTATCATAGACAAAATTATGTATGAATAAACAACTACCTCAAAGAAAGAAAAAGATTTCTCGGAATTTACTTTCGTGCTAATTTTACCTAAAAAGGTCACACTTTTGAAAATTGATTTTTTCTTTATTTCGCGGAATTAACCCAAATTTTCGAAATTAAATTCCGCAGAAATTTATTTCGCCGTTAAATTGCTTAACATTTTTTTCACCACTATAAATCAATTTTCTTCATAGGGCCTTCGTGTCACACCCAACCAATAAAACATTGCAAAAAGAAATTGAAGAAACGACTATACCGTTACAACTCAGAAACAGGAGAATGTGAGAAAACGTACCAAGCCACATGTCATTCCAGTGGATTCAATGGATATCAAACCGAACAAGAATGTCAAAAAAATTGTAAAAGTAAGTACTTCCCATCAGAAACGTTGTTTCAACGTCTATTCAATGTTAAAATATTGCAAAAAGCATTTGAACAACGTTGAAAATACAGTACCTGCTGGTTGCTAAAATTTTTCCTTTATTCTCTCCAATTGCTTCCGTTCTCGGAATACATATTCTTTAGATTGCGGGAAATCTGAAATAGAGTATCTGTCAAATTCACAAGTTTTAGAACCCAAGTCTATAAAATACAGTCCCATTTAGGTGGTGGGTCTGTTTGACAAATGGTCATTCCGTCCGACACTAAAGTCTATTGCAAAAAGATTGTCACTTAAAAACAATTAATGTGTAGAAACCATCAGGATGGTACTAAAGAAACAAAAAGTAAATACAATTGACTCGCTCTAATTCGAATCCCAAGGGGGAAAGATCTTTGTTCGAATTATAGAGAGATTCGAATAGTAGAAAGTCTCTGTAGTAGAAAGTCTCTTGACGGTGACTTTTATTTTGTTCGAATAGTAGAGATTCGAATTAGAGCGAGTCAACTGTAAGTGATACTGTGCTGGTTTTTACATAGAGTAATTTCTACTTTTTAGTGTCGGACGGAAGCGACCACTTTGAAACAGGCCCGGATACAGTACCATTTACTGGGGGGATTTTACTTAGGTAAAGTTCTCTTTTCTTTTTGTAAATCACATTGAACCAGTGTGTGAATGAAATGGAATCAGTGGGAAATTTATTTTGTTTATAACCTCTTTGAAATTTTCCCCCGATTTCCCCGATTTACGTTATGCACACATCATAATTATTTGTACTTGCAATTGTCCGAGTTTCAATCCCAAAATCCTTTTCGTTTTAATTGTCAATCCGCGAAAGGTGTTACTTCTTCTTTGTAATTGAATGTAATTAACGTGCAAGAGTAATAAACACAAAGGATGATGGGATTGAAAGTCGGACAAACAGAGAAATTGAAGTGTATTTTTAGATTCGCCGCGGTATGCTATTGTATGACTGAATGCGTGAATTAAGGAGTGACTGGGGGCCTAAATCGTGGAGTGTAGTTTTCGGCTCCCATCTAATCCCCATTTCTGTAATTCTTAATTCAGACGTATGTACCATGATTAAAGACAAAGGACCTTGCAAAAACGGGAAACCAACGCTCGGTTGGTTTTACGTTCCGAGGATCAAAACATGCCGACGATTCATATACTACGGTTGCTATGGAAACGCAAACAATTTTGCAACTGGTCAACAGTGTTTCACTTTTTGCACCAACAACCATGTCAAAAAGAAGAAAAAATCACTGGATTGAGGTGCTTTGTTTTTTTTCTCGGGATAAATGTTATTTTGATAAGACAAATAACATTTATCCCGAGAAAAAAAACAAAGCGCGAACGTTTAAGTTTTTGTATATAGTTTCAAATGAATGAGTGTGAATATTTATTAATTGTAGTTTGTATGTAGTTGTAAAAGTATTCTAAATGATCATTAAAACGAAAGAAAAACCGACTTGTCCGGAAAAATGTTGAAGAAATCAAACAAAAGTTGAATACAAGCAAGCAAACCGGGAATTTATCTTATAGAGAGTTCGAATTCAACTCGAAACTCTAACATCGAAATATCAAACCACAAGTTTATTTAGCTTACTCTTCTTAGATGCCGAAAAGACTTTGCCGTGGTTTTTGTCCGGTTAGCCTTTCCCACTTATTGCCCCAACCTTTTTTCCATCCTCCCTGTTTATTTGGCACTTGAAAATACCCATTAGACACCAGGCGTCTTTTCAACGTCCAATCAACGTCCCGTGCCTGCTGGGTATACCTGCAGTTGTAAAATGAAAGTGAAAAGGGGAAATGTACATCAGAACACATCTTATTTTCAAATGTGTCAAATCTATATTACAAGTGCATCAATAAAAATAATATGGGTTTTACAAAAATAAACTTAAATTCTAATAAAAATATGAAATTGGTAGTTGAGTTGCTTGAATATAGCATTTATTCTCAGACAAAACTGTTTTTGTTTTTAAATTCTGTATAAGTTTTTGTATGTACTATCAATATTAGAGCGATTACTTTATTCAAAGAAACTTTTGCGACAAGAAACTTTTGCATTTGGTGGGAATGCACTTTTGCGAATCAGAAATTTTCACGGGATTAAAACTTTTGTGAATTGGCCTTTGTTAAGAAAATATACTTTTCTGGTCTGGACCAACCAAAGATATAATGGATTCAACAATATATTGCCAAGGTAAGTCTCTAAAGAATTTTCATTAACTTTCCTAATTTTGACCAAAAAGTTTCTTCGAATAAAGGAAGCTGGAACAGAAAGAAAATATCAGGGTTTTTTATTTCCTTGGTATTTTCATCCAGATTATTACATCGCCTCCATCGTGAATCGAATTCATTGTTTTTATAAAGTTAAAGAAACATCATCCAGAGGCTTATCCTCAACTTTGAGGAAAATAAAATTGTCTTTAGGTTTTGGAACATTACTCCTAGTCACTTGTCCCATATCAGCGTACGGGTCGCGCAAACCTTTTACGTGATGTTTTCGTAACGAGTGCTTCTTGTCTCCTCGATCTGGCGCTGAAGCGCCGGTGGAGGCGTACGCGTTCTCTAGTTTAGAAAGCCCCGACGACTTCCCTTCGTCAGGTTTTGTATTTTCCGTTTTCTTATCCTGATTTTTCGGTTTGTCCGGTGAGTAATGTTGTCCGGTGCTGTCCGAAGTTAAACGACCGATCAAATAATCAGTCATGTCCTCGCCTTTTGTCTTGCTTGTGGAATCACCATTCGAGCCTTCATTTTGTTGTTTATTTTCTTCAGATGTTTTCTCTCCTGACTCTTTTTCAGCTTCTTTGCCACTATCTGTTGAAGCCTTTGTATCATCACCAGGGTTTAGCTTTGACGCATCTTCAACAGGACTTGAATTTGAGTTCAATCCATTGTTGTTGGAATCCCCCTTATCTTCTTGCTTCGAGGAATCTTCTTTCGTTTTCTCAGTATTGGATTCGGAATTCTCTGCTTTTGACGGGTCCTTGTCAGAAGAACTATCTGAGTTTTGTTTTTGTGAAGATTCCCCTGCATCTCCACTCTCTTGCTGATTCTTCTCGTTATTTTCGATCAATTTGGAGACGTCTTGGTTCTCTTTCTCTTTTGTGGAATCACCTTTAGAGGACTCTTCTGCCTTTTCTTTTTCTTTCGAGGAATCTCCCGCGGATTCCCCTTCTTTAGCACCTTCTTCTTTGGTAGGATTCCCCTCTTTTGAGGAATCGCCTGATTGATTCCCTGATGGGTTACCGCCTTGTTTTTGGTCATCATTGCCCTGTTGTTTTCCACCATCTTGTTGTTGGGAACCTTGGGAATCTGTGTTTGCTGGGGAACCACCACTGTTGATTGATGAATATGCTGCCTCAGCAAGTTTAGCTGCCATTTTTGCTTGTTCTTCTTTTGCGAGCATTTCTTTCGTTTTATCTCCTTCAGCTTCATTTGAATTTTCTTCCTTTTTGTCTTCATTTGCACCCTCCTTGGGAGCCTCCTTGCCTTGCTTAACCTCCTGGTCATTAGAACCTTCTTGTTTAGATCCCTGGTCAGATGTGCTACTCTCCTGTTTCGAAGCCTCTCCATTAGATCCTTCCTGTTTCGGTCCTTCTTGACTTGCTCCTTCCTTCTCTGAACCCTCTTGCTTAGGTGCTTCTCCGTTAGAATTTTCTTGTTTTGGGCCTTCATCAGTAGGTGCTTGGTCACTAGAGCCTTCCTGTTTTGGTCCTTCTTCTTTAGAAAGGTGCTTTGAACTATCTTGCTTCGAATCGTTATTAGTTTCTTCAGCAAACTTTTGACTGTTACCATCCTTAGGTACCTCTTGTTGTCCACTTTCGTTTTTGGCGCTTTCCTCTTTGGATCCTTCTTGTTTCGAAGCCTCTTCTTGTTTTGAGAAACCTTCTTTAGACTCTTCTTTTTCTGAGCCTTCACTCTTAGAACTATCTTCCTTTGAATCTCCCTCTTTAGAGGAGGAACTTTCCTTGTTCTCCTGTGGTACATTTCCTTCTGATTCAGGTGTTTTATTATCTAGCTTGGAACTTCCTTCGCCATTACCACTCTGCATTGCATTCTTCAAATGATTATCATCATCCTCATAGTCAGCACATTCCACATCTTGTCTCTTGGTCTCAGTTGCTGTTCCGATCATCACATACGGATCCTTAAGTACCGACAGATCTGGGCCTTTAGCTTCTTTATGACGCCTTTTACATTTGCTCTTATCAATCTTACTTTTCCTTGAAGAATGTTTCTTTGATTTGACTTTGGAGGATAAAGAGGATCGTTTCTTACCACCAATATCACTGTAAAGGATTTTCACCTCCTTTCCAACATTTTTGGACAACGACGAATCGTCTTCCTCCACGGCAGGATGAACTTTAGATTTTTCCGTTGCAATAGCCTTTTCCAGATTCTCAATGGTCCTTAGTTCTTTTGAAACTTTAGCTGTTAGTTTGACATCCTTCCCAGCAGCATCATCTTTGTCGTTCTTTTCCTCTTCTTTTTCCTTTAATTTTTCTTCCTTTTCTTCAGATTTCGATTTCGATAAATAAGGATCGCTTGTATCGTAGGGCCCAACGTGTGATTGCGAAGCACGTGTAAACTGGCCTATACTATCGTGAAGATCTTTAAGCTCTTTTGTACTTTCAACCGAAGACCTAGCTTCACCAGAGGCAAGTTCAACCTGTTTAGTTTCTGGCTGCTTAGCTGTGTTTACTCTAGCTTCATTCTGAGTTAGTCCTATGGAGGTTCCAAGGTCAGCGTAAGGGTCAGAAGATCGTTTGGAAACTTTTGCGGCAGAGTCGTGAGATTTGTGAGTTTTTCTCATACTTTTCTTCTCGACAGCCGATCCAATAAAGAGATAAGGATCCTTTAGTAACTTCTGAGTGGCTTTATCGACGCTTTTTGTCTTATTCACGTTAACATCACTGCGTTTTTGGTCTTCCACTGCGGAGCCAATAAAAACGTAAGGATCTTTGATGATATTCTTATTGTCTGCAACTTTTGTTTTATTCTCAGCCAAGTCACTGCGTTTTTGGCCCTCAACTGCAGAGCCAATAAAAACGTAAGGATCTTTGATGATATTCTTGTTGTCTGCAACTTTTGTTTTATTCACAGCCAAGTCACTGCGTTTTTGGCCTTCTACTACAGACCCGATAAAAACGTAAGGATCTTTAAGGATCTTGCTATCCGTCGACTCTTTGTTTTTGTTCTGTGAAATAAATTGGGTTGCGTTTTCTTCTTTCGTTTGAAGCGAGCTTTTATCCACGTTGTCTCTCTTACGACCGATATCAGCATAAGGGTCAACAATAACTGCTGAATGCTTCTTTGGTTGTTTTTTCTCCTTATTGTTGTTGTTGTTGGTCCTCTTCTTACCTATATCCGAGTAAGGGTCTTTACCATTCAACTGAGTATTGACTCGTTCTTTCTCTTTGGAGGATCCCGCCGGCGATACTTGTTTCATCAGTAACGGAAATATTCCTTGAAATATGCTCGGTTCGACCTGGTTTCTTCCTTCGTTGGCAACATCAGCCGGGTGCTGAGGAAGGTAGACGCGTTTATGGTTTTTCTTTGTTATAACATGTTTTTTTGCATTCGAATGGTGTTGCAGTTTTTTCTTGCTGATCATGTGTCTCTTAGAGGATTTTACATTCTTGTGATGTCTTTTACTGCCTAGATCAGAATAAGGATCTCCAGTATTATCCACAGGCCTGGTTTCCTTTGCCTTTGAAGGATCAACAAACATGCAGTCTCCATCTTTGTCTCTTCGAGAAGCCTCACTTCCTATAGCTTTATACGGGTCACTACATCTTGTGAACGATTTCGCGATATCATCAGCTCGTCGGGTCCGTTTTTTATTCTGTGCGGCTTTCAGAAGAGATTTAGTAGGGTCGCCGCTTCGTTTCGTCGCAACTGTCGAAGTGACGCTTTCCCCTACATCTAAGTAGGGATCGCGTGACTGGCTTGCCTTACTTTTTTGTGGTGTTTTGAACGATTGAGTTTTTGATGCTTCGTTGTTGATTTTGAAATCTTCTTTTCTGGTTCTCTTAGTAGGGTTAGGTGATGAGGCTCCGATCGCCAGGTAAGGATCAACAGCAGGTCGTGCTGCATTTTTGGCATTCGCTTTAACCAAATGTTGCATGGGTTGGGTAAAATTCGATTTCTGCTCTTGTTTTACAGCTGGAAGGTTATCTCTAATATTTGAATAAGGATTAGTAGACGAATCTCCTTTATTAGGAGAAATAGTTTGAACGCCGTCCATCTCGTTCTTGATCTGAGCATTTGATTTATTCAACGCACGAATCAACTCTTCAGTCTTGGCAAGTGCTTGATTAACCCTCTCTTCCTCGTTAACTTTCTTCGAAACATTTCCTTCGTTTTCTTCTGCTCCTTTCTTATCATCTTCTTCGCTTTCCTTCTTCAGCTTGTCGGTTAGCTCATTCACCTTATCCTCATTCTTCTGTTCGTCATTCTTCTTCTCTTTCCCTTTCTCAGCATCCTCTCCCTCCTTCTTTGGATCACTCGTCTCATCACTCGTCGTCTTCTTTAGGGAATCACCCTCTTCAGAGTTTGCGCTCTTCAAAACATTCCCAGCAAAAGAGACTTCTTTTTCCAACCGTATATCCATCTTCGACGTTGCATTACCACCAGAAATATGTTGTGTAGCATTTGATACAGTTTTGCTTGCCACTGTTTTATCATCTACGTTTGATTTACCAGTACTGGCGCTATCACCTTTCTCTCCCCAGAATTTTGAACTTTCACCAACATCAGCGTAAGGATCGATGACCTGGTGATCTGATTTGGCTGATGCTATCTGATGTTGATCAACCTGCTCCTTGGGATGGTTTTGAGCTTCAGATACAGCTGGATATTCTGGAGATTGAGTAAATGTTTCTGGTTTACTGATTGCACTGTCAGCAGCGATCTCAGATACTGGGTTAATCTCCTTATGAGCCGACGCAGTGTCCTTATATTCACCTGTATTCCCATTAGATGGTTCTTCTTGTTGCAGCTCAAACTCTTTAGAGTTCAAAGCTTCCTTTTCACCACCGAGATGTTCTTTTGCGTCAGTTTTTGCAAATTCTCTCGAATGTTTCTTATCTTTCTTCTTTGAGTCTTCCTTGTCTTCTTTGCCGTCATCTTCTTTTGGAGGCTTTTGATCTCCAGGAATGATTTTTGGCGGAAGAACTTTACCGATCGATTTATAAGGATCTTTAGCATATGATTTCACATCCTTGGCACCTTCCAAAGACATTGGGGATTTTCCGTTTTCAAAGTTTTTGACATCAGCAACATTGACTTCTTCTTTTTGTTCACCAAATCCTGGAGAAGAAGTTATCCCTTGAGATTCTTCACCATCAGCAACATCAGGTTGTCTTTGAGGCTCTTTCTCTTCTTCATGTTGAAGTTTTCTTTTACTTGCTTTCACTTTGGGCTGCGCGTTTTTCACTAACACAGTGCTCTTGGATGAAACCATTCTATTTATTGGTGCATCTTTCCTCTTCATTCCAACACTACTTTTTGATGCGATTCTACTCTTCAATAAAGCTTTCATTTTCGGTGAAATTACATTTTTGGTTGTCGTAATTTTACTTTTCGTTTTCCCATTAAAACTTGTTTTGCTTCGTTTTTCATTTTTCAGATGTTTTTTATTCAGCGTTTTCAACAATTTGGAACGTTTTAATGGTTCACTTGGGGCACTTCCGATATCTGAGAATGGGTCCCTTTTATGGCCGGTAGCTTTCGTAGGATTTGTAGTGATTTTCTGTCGTTTTTGCTTTTTTGTGTGCTTCGGCATGCGGCTACGCTTACTCTTTTTGCTTTTACGAGCTAACATTCCTCTTTTCGATACTGTTTTACGCGATAATTTTGCACGTTTGGAAGCACTTCCGATACCAGCTAACGGGCTACGTTTGGATCCTTTCTTTTGGTTTATTTTCGACGGGAGTCTATGCCTCTTATTTCCAATATCCGCAAAAGGGTCTTTTTTTACATTTACGATATTAGTATGTGTGTTTTTAGCTTTCTTCGACGACTTTATTAATGTCTTGGTTTGAGGTTTATCAATTTTGCTTGGATATTTTGAATTGCTTTCACCACCATGACCAATATCAGCGAAAGGGTCGCCTGACTTCTTGTAACCCTTATTGACACCTCCAGTTTGAGTTCGCTTAGCTGGAACACCTGGTGTACTTCCCACATCAGTATAAGGGTCTCTTCTACTACCCATCTTGGGCGAGGCAGGGCGTTTATTTGGGCGTGTTCGTTTAGCTGGCGTGTCAGGGGCGCTTCCGACATCTGAATAAGGGTCCCTTTTGTTACCGGCATTGGATACAGGCTTTTTATTCGTTCCATCTCTTTTTGCTGGTGTACTAGGTGCACTTCCTACATCGGAGTATGGGTCTCGTTTGGAAGGTGTCTTTTGGCTTTTGGAGTAGGTTTTGCTTCGAGCGACAGCAGCTCCCATATCGGCGTAAGGGTCATGTCCGTTGTTGAAAGACTGAAGAGAGGAGGGCGTCTTTTGTTGGGCGTCTTTGGATTCTCCTGCACCACCAGCGTTTGGCATATTCGCAAGGAACCTAAACGGTTTCATTTCGAACAACCGTTTCCTTGTCTCAGGATTGATCTTGGATAAAGCTTCTTTAAATTTGGGCAACGAGTCCAACATCATGGTATGAGGGCTGCTAGGAGCTTCTCTTGGTGCTACATTGTTGGCCGAGGTTATTTGCTCCAGAGCTGATACTGTTGAATCCACTGTCGACATTGATGGGGAGCGACTATGTGAAATGAGCGACATTCCACCAATATCACCGTGCGCTGAACCATCAAAAAGGTTTCTCTTAGCGGCAGCTTTATTAGAAGAGGCAGCAGCTCGAACAGATCTTTTAAGCCCAGTTGCAGATCCCATTGTTGCATATGGATCTTTGGCCAAATGTTCATATGATTCCTTCTTGGTTAAATACTTGTATGTATCCTTCTCTTTACTTGGTAGAATAGTCCCCATTTCGACTTCACCTATAGACCGTCTTCTTCTTCTTCTGCGAGCAGGTGCACCTCCTACATCGGCATATGGATCGTAAGCCAATACCTTGCTTTGTGTGGAGGTAGTTTCTTCCTTATGTTGATGAGATTGGTGGTGATGATGGCGCTTCTGTCCAATATCTGAGTAAGGATCTTTCATTCGGTTCAGTTGCATCATTGCTTCTTTGGTCTCAGCTTTTAGTTTACTAAGAGTGTTTTCATATTCAAGAATCTTAGGTTTCAAACTAGATTCCGTAAGCTCCGGCGATTGATGTTGAACATCACTTGATGTGGCGGGCATAGCCCTGGTTTCTGCGAATCCTTGATTACCTGCCGATAGCATTGAGGTCAACTCCTTAGGCAGACTGACCACGATTTTCATTCGTTTTCCTCGCTGTTCAATTCGTGTTGGCGTTAAACGGATTTCATTGGTCTTCTGGGGCGTCTCCAAGGTGCGCCGGCGGAGATCCGCATACGCTGCTTGGAGTTTGCTTTGGTCTTCCTTTGACATGGGTTCGTCTTTGAAGATTCGATCGGCTATCGTGACAGCGATTGCGGGATTGTTTGTGATCGCGATTCCACGAGAATTTGATCGTTTGCCATCTGGTGGTTTCAAGTCAATCGTAATGGGTTCCTTCAGTTTAGCTAAAGGTCCTTTTGGATTTAACGTGATTTTAAGTGGGACACGCGGTAATTTACCGAACAGCTCTACAATAGTATTCGGTTGTTGGATTTGACCAACTTCTATCGATTCACGTTTATTCTGTGAAGTAGGCATTGTCTTTTCCATGAAATTTTGGTACGGAGCTAACGCAAGACTATCGAGACTTTTGAAATACCTTGATGCACCTTTGATGAATTCGTTTTGCTTTTTGCAAGTGGGTTCAATACAGTCTTTGTCGTGATCATCAATAAGTTTTGAAGGATCTAAGTCACCAAAGAAGCCACTTTCATCAGCTGCAACATACTGCTTGACATTCTGTTGTAGTCCATGGCGTCCCGCCTTGGGGCGGCGATCAGTATCAATCAGTTTGACTCTCTTGGTGGGTGTTTCTGTTTCGGAACGTTTAACTGGTTTCTGCTGCATATTCAACAGCGAATCTTGAGGTGCAGCGATTAAAGTAGCAGCAATTCCTGGATATTGTTGTTCTAGGGCTGTTCTTTCATTGCTGATCATCTTGATTTTACTTTTCAGATTCGAAGCATCTTGTATTGTGGTTTCTTCACTGTGCGTCGCTGCTGCTTTTACGTTTTGCAGCTCGCTCATAATGTCATGCACCGCCATTTTGTAGAGAGAAACAAGCATATCTTTATCCAACACCTTCATAAAGTTATCAGCAAATTTCTTGTTTTCAGTGGCTGGCTGAGGTGTCGGTTGGTTTGATGCAGATTCAACACTTTCTGAAGGTTTCTGAAAAACAGCAGGTAATACATTGGCATCTTGAACAGGTTTTTTGACGTCCTTTATCATGGATTCTATATGTTCCTTGAGATTGAGTTGAGGTTTTTGCGGTGATTCTGCAGACGATTCATTTTCAGTGGAAAGCGTTACGATATCATTGTTGACATCAGTCAAATCTTGGCTATCTTTGGTGGCTACGGTGGCACCTGGCTCAGATTTGGTTACACGAGCACCAGCAGCACCTTGTGGTAGGTGAGTCTCCTTTTCAGCAGTTGTTTTAGTAAAGCTGGCAACATTTGGTGTCGATTGATCAGCACTTTTAGAAGTGAGCTCAGCCATATTTGGAGTGATCAATTTTTTCTCCTCAGTCAATGGAGCGACAGTTGGTTGAGTGACAAACGAAATGAGTGAAGTGTTGTCATCGATTTTCTCCTTTTTAGCAGACTTTTTGGTATCGTCTTTAGGGACGACGCATTTTAACATTGCTTTTCCTTTCGGTAAACTGATGATGACTCCACGTTTATAAGCAGCTGACGGAATGAAGACCTAGAACGATATAACAATAGATATTAATTATATTTTTATGTACCTTCATAATAACTTTAACTTAACAATGGGCTTTTCCAGAAAAAATCTGTATTCCCTCTACCTGTTGAGGATGTACCCCCTCTACCTGTTGAGGATGTACCCCCTCTACCTGTTGAGGATGTACTTCCTCTACCTGTTGAGGATGTACCCCCTCTACCAGTTGAGGATGTACCCCCTCTACCTGTTGAGGATGTACCCCCTCTACCTGTTGAGGATGTACCCCCTCTACCTGTTGAAGATGTACCCCCCTCTACCTGTTGAAGATGTACCCCCTCTACCTGTTGAGGATGTACCCCTCTACCTGTTGAAGATGTAGATTTTTCTGAAAATTTCGTACCCCCTCTACCTGTTGAGGATGTACCCTCTCTACCTGTTGAGGATGTAGATTTTTCTGAAAATTTCGTACCCCCTCTACCTGTTGAGGATGTAGATTTTTCTGAAAATTTCGTACCCCCTGGATACCCCGGGTTTTTATTGAAAACTCCCTTGGATATTATATCCTCAACAGAGGAGGGGTACGGGCTTTTTCTGGAAAACCCAATCTAATGTCCCATATTTTGAGTGCAATACAATTAAGGAACTCGTTTTGGAGAGCTAAGGAGTTCTTTCCACGAGAAAGTATACCGTTTACCCAGAATTACTTCAGAGAATTCCCTGTACCCTGTATATACAGAGCGACAGTATGACGTCCAAAAAACGTCTTTGGATGTTAAAAAGATCACATGAACGTCAAAACAACGTCTCGTTTTTACTGGGTAATCCATACCCAGCACGCACACAAGACGTCTTTTTAACGTTGTTTCAACGTCTTTTCAACGTTGAAACATTGTAAAGACGTTGAAACAACGTTAAAAAGACGTCTTGTGTTTGCTGGGAAATCTCTTTTTGAAAGTACCTTTGGAATGGCGACTGTTTTCCTGAAGAAAGCATCTTGTCCAGGCGAATCCACTTGATCTTTCTTGCTTCCTACAACGTCACTTTCGACCACGTCATCGCCTCCAAATATGAAGCGTTCGTTCGCGCGGTCTAAGCGGTCGTAATCAATGACGGGCGGATGGTCACGTTTTGTGCCCTCTATATCTTTCGTTTTCTTATTACGATGATGGTGCTTTTTGTGTAGTTTTCCTCTCTTCCTTTCACCTCCGCGTTTATTCACTTTGAATGATTTATCCAAACGCTCTTTAAGCTTCTCTTCTAACTGATTCAACGAGGAGATTTTCAAAGGGCCGATCGATTCGATATTCTTTGAAAAATCACATTTTTGACAGTGTTTCATTTTGATGGCTAGCTTACCTTTCAAATGCACGGTAACCGGGATGTGAACGGTGCAGGGCGGTGGCGGAGGTGGAGCGGGAGCAGCGATGGGAACCGGCAGAAGAACAGGTTCGTGGTGTATAATGAGTTCCTCGTGATGCTCTATGATCGGCTCTTGATGTATAATCGGAACAGGTTCGGAAATATGCGTTATGATCGGTTCCGGATGAATTTCCGCTTCCATCGGTTCTATCGGTTCCATCGGTTCTATCGGGTGCATCGGCTCCGGTATAGGTTCAACCGGAGCTGGAGGTTCTACGGTTAGGTGTTCTTCCGGTTGAGGAGAAATCAATGGTAATTCAGGCATCATATGTAGATCTGTTCCAAATTGTTTCTTCTCGCCAGTCAACTCTTTACCTAAGTAGTGAGAGGATAAGAATATTTTTTAATTTGAATCACACCTATAATTTACGAGCTATAATTTATTACATGACAGCATAACACAATTTTTACCGAAACACCTCAAAATGGGTGAGTGGGAAAGCCCAATCATTAACGAGGAATTCTTGGTGAATTTGCGCTAATAATTTATAAATAGTTTCCTTCGTGGTAGTAAAATATACCTTTATTTTTTAGCTTTGAGGTTTGACTTTTCTTGTGAGGTCCTCCAAAGCCTTCAGTTTGAATAATGACACCTTGATTTGGGTGAGTATCTACACGAAAATCATCTGTCGCATATTTCAAATCACTAGCATCAACTTTATCGTCCTTTAAAATATTTGGAAGATCATTGGGTAGTCCCAAATGTCTTTTCTTGCCAGTGGTGTCTAAGAAAAACAGTTTCATTGAAAAGGTACTGTACTTTTTTCTTAACAAACGGCACTCCAACATTGACAATTACCGGGGCGTTAACCAAACGAGAAAGGCCTAATCAACCATGGCCCAATATATAAAAAATATGAGAAGGAAATCTACTTGAAAAAGAACAAATTTTACCAAAACATAACAAAGCATGCTATCAGAACTTTTGAAGATATATATATATATATAAATACCCTTCGACTTTGAAGTTTGACTTTTCTTGTGAGGACCTCCAAAGCCTTCAGTTTGAATAACGACACCTTGATTTGGGTGAGTATCTACACGAAAATCATCTGTCGCATATTTCAAATCACTAGCATAAATTTTATCGTTCTTTAACATGTCTGGAAGATCATGTGGTAGTCCCAAATGCTTTTTATTGCCAATGACATCTAAGAAAACATAGGAGATAGTAAATAGTCCCTTTCGAGGTACGGAACGTTGTTACAACGTCTGAACAATGTTGTTTTAACATCAGAACGCTATTTGGACCTTGAAACAATGTTGGAATAATTTTGCGTGCCTGCTAATAAGATATATTACTATTGCCACAAACGCCAGATACCGTGGTTTGGACTCGTAGCTAAAACCTGTGCCTTGTAAGCACACCGAAGCAAGACAAAGATTAGGCCCTTAGATACGGGGACATCAACATTCACAGCAGGCTCGGAATGTTGTTTTGACGTCGAAGCAACATTGTCCTTGCTTCAGAACGTTATTTGAACGTTGAAAGAATGTTGAGAAAACGGCATGTATCTGCTGGGTTTAAGCAGCAAAAAACATACAGGAATAATACTGGCTCATCGATATAAATCTTCTTTTGTAAATGCTTGTCTGTTTTTTTACAGAGTGAAACAACGTTTTGGTTTAATAACAACTGAACGTATACAAGCTGAAAGCATATTTAAATCAAGTTTGAATTACCTTTAGCAGATGCAATAGAAATGCTGATAGCAAGCAGTAGTATCGGCGTGTATAACAAAATCTAAAATAAATGATGAAAGGCGTTCACGGAAAATAAGATTACAAAAGTAAGGTTATTTTTGCTTACTAGAAAAACGAGAACCGTTTAGACAAGGATAAGATTTGAGTAGTGAATGTAAGAGGACCATTTTAAGGCTTTTTATTGAACGGGCTGTTCCAGAAAGTAACTGTGCAGAGAGGTTGAGGTTGTTTCTGGGGGTAAAAGGAAATTGAATCATGTCCGGGCTTTTACAACTTTTGAATGGCATGGCTGTTCCAGAAAGTGATTCTGCAGAGGGGTTGAGGTTGTTTCTGGGGGTAAAAGGAAACTGAATCATGTCCGGGCTTTTGCAACTTTTGAATGGCATGGCTGTTCCAGAAAATAACTGTGCAGAGAGGTTGAGGTTGTTTCTGAGGGTAAAAGGAAACTGAATCATGTCCGGGCTTTTACAACTTTTGAATGGCATGGCTGTTCCAGAAAATAACTGTGCAGAGAGGTTGAGGTTGTTTCTGGGGGTAAAAGGAAACTGAATCATGTCCGGGCTTTTGCAACATTTGAATGGCATGGCTGTTCCAGAAAATAACTGTGCAGAGGGGGTTGAGGATGTTATTTCTGGCAGTAAAAGGAAACTGACTGATGTCCGGGCAGGGATAAATTCGTGATGTCCGGGGTAAACTTTTTATGTCCAGGGGTAATTTTGTATGTCCGAAGGTCAAATCAGTGCCATGGATAAAATAACTGTCCGGGAATCAGTGAAAAAATGCCCGGGATCAATTATGTAGAAAAAGGTAAGCTTATATCCTAGGTGTCAGTCCAATGTTTGCAAACAAGAAAAACAAAAAATTTGAGCTCACTCACCTTCAACATAATGCTATATCTTTACTTCTTCAGAAAACCACAAAAAACATTTTCAAAAAAACTCCAAGAATTATTATATAAACCAATGACTGCGTGGAGATTGACGCGGGCAGAACTTCAAGAGAAATATAATTAAGATGGATATATCAAATTCGTTAATATTTTGTTCCATATAATACTTATAGTAACTTTACAGACTTTCACTTAGTTAGCAGCTAGCGTTGAAATGCAGATAAAGTATTGTTTTATAATCGTTCAAGCGTTACATTCGAACGTAAACAATCTCCTCAAAGGTGGGCGCATACAAAATCTTTTTTGCAAGGCGCTAGCGACTAATTTTGTCTGGAAAATTTTAAATTATTTTTTGCAAGAACCTTTCACTGCGATATTTGACGTGTTTATCTTAAAAAAACGAAACGAACGAAACAGGATTTGAAACTAGACTTTCTCAATCGAACTAATCGAACGGATTTGTTAGTCGAACTTTGTCAAGCGATAATCGAATTTTTATCGAATTCTTGGATTTTTCAAAAGTTCGATTAACCAAATTAATCGAACTGTTCGATTGAGACAGTATGGTTGCAGACGTTCAAAAAATGAACCATTTTAAGTTCTCTTGCTGAGATGCAATATTTTTTCAACGTTCACAAAAGCAATTTCATCCAAAATCCGAATTCATGTTTAGCATGGCTTTTGGTGTACTGTCGCTGCATATGAAATAAATTGTCGGGCCGGTGAGATTCGATCTTTTCCGGGTCTTGAGGCGACGAAATTTTGCCGTGTGCCTGAATACAATACTGAACTACAGTTGAACCCATGTAATTCGAACTCCTATAATTCGAAACTCATACAATTCGAACAAAATCTTCGGTCCCGTCCGACTTAATCAAACTTAATGAAACTCCTATAATTCGAAAACTCTTGTAATTCGAACGAAATTCTCGGCCCCTTGAGAATTCGAATTACATGGGTTCAACTGTATATATACTAAAAGATCCAAATGTCAAGCCTAAGCAACTGTGATATTATTTAAACAAACATAAAATAATCAACATGGCCAATCACAATAGTTTCATCCCGTTTTCTATAATATATGAAATCTTATAATGAATTTTTTTTTTGATTACACTCTTTTTATATAAGAACAATTTTATAAGAATATCGAGCCTCGAGATTTGGTGGTAAATTTTACCAAAAACTATGGAAAAATCAACCATTTGAGCATGGGAATTTTCCTAAAGAAAGCTTAGACCAAGGGTAGCATTTCATATATTAAAGGGTAGGGTAGAGTGGGAAATTTGAGAAATCGTGGATCTAGTTAAAAGAGAACATCTAAGCCTCGATCGAAATTTACTGGTTCTTATAAAAAAAAAGTGTACATTCAAAACTAAATTCATTATAAAAAAAAAAGTTAATAAATAACATCAATAGCTTGAAATATTAATAAAATAACAAAATATATATATCAAATATTTAGTAGTTATGTATCAGAAAGAACTGAATATTTTATATAATTCAATTTCGCGCGATTGTTGATCTCATTGTAGTGGTTTGGTTTCTTTGTGTATTTAAAAAGTCGCGAAATTTTCTGGATTGAATTTCGTAAAGTTTGTCCCTTAACTCTCTCAATACCGCCAGAAAGAGAAAATTTCCGGATTCTAGCAATTGACAAATGGGAAAGTTTGCTGGGCGTTTTCTGGCTAATGATCACCAACTTCATAAATATTTCAACGCAAAATTTAAAAATATAAAATATTATTGTTATTATTTTTATTGACAATTAAAATTACATAATTTTTCAACTCTTCTTTGAAAACTAAAATGAAATGAAAACAATTACATTAAATTAATAAAAATATTTATGCAATAACGGTCAATGCGGAAAATATTGACCCGATCCTACGAAACAGACCTCGCAAGCTCGGTCTGTACTTCGGCTGCGGTCAATATTTTCCCGTATTGACTTCGAAACCAGTTTTATTATTGAGTTTATTTACTGTCTTCGATTAAAAGAATGTGCTGATATTCTTCCCTGATTTTCGATGAGTTTTTGCTGTTTACACTATCTTTTTGATGTTTTGCCCCCGATTCATTTTAACGTCAACTTTATATAGAAGAAGTATATGGCCATTCTTCTTAGGGTCATTCGCGAAACTTAATCTCGCGAAATATAATTTGAATAAAGTAATTCCTATTATGATAAAATAGATAACAACACTTCATTAATTCATTAAAATACTGAGAAAAAAAATCAAAACTTTTAGGCTAATGAACATAATGTCAAAATGAGTTTGAGACCAATACCAGTACCATAGGAGTAAATTAGAAAATGGGTCTTTTTCATAATTTAAGTACAAAGCCTTGATTAGCATTTTAGAAATTTTTGGTCTTGTATTGTAGTTTAAAATCCATAATATCATTTCAATTTGTAAAACATGTTAAAATTCATTTACTCGATCAGGAGATCTAACTTTTAGTAAAAAGGTTTTGATGACCTTTTCGGAGGATTAAAATAAATCCAAAAAATAGTTTGAGACTGTCTTTTAAAGCATACCATTTATCAATTTGATGACCTCTTCGAGAGTATAATATAAAACCAAAGACTCTCGATCAGACACCGCATTGTTGGGCTTGTCCATACCAAATAATCAGATTGTCGAAAATAACAACGACATTTGATATTCCACGACCATAGCACTCTCTCCATAAAAAAAAACAGACATCCCATTGTGTGGGTTGATTATACCAAACATCGCTTGTCCGAGAAAAACACCAGCATTCGCTTGCATTCGTGTTATCATATATAACTCCAATATAGCCACGATTAACATGATTAACATAACAATTGTCATAGCATTGATCTCTACCTTGAAAAGTTTGATAATGTGAATTTGGTTGAACGACCAATGTCTGGTCCCTTTAATCCACTGTGTACAAGCCATGAGAAAATAAAAATAAATACAATACGTAATATTTTATACGAAAACATCATAAGAAAGCCGGGATTTCGCCACTACTTTTGAACTCTTATGTGGCAAAAACCCAGGTTTAGAGGGGATGGTTCCGTAGAGACTATTTGGAATTTATCTGAAACATAAAGTGTCTCGCCCCAACCCAATGTGTACAAGCTACGAGAAAGAAAGAATAACATTGTTAAATCCGCCATGGTCTCATAACCTTTTGTGCCTCGTTGTATGATGGTCTCCATAACCAAAGGGGAGGGGGGGGGTGTCAACATAAAATGCGGGGTATTTAAACAATTAATATAATTATAATAATAATAGTTACAGAATTTGAAGATAACCATTTACAGAAATTTTGTTCATTTAGCGTATCTTAACTGATTAATAACGTAATAATATTAAAACTATCATTACTATTTGATGAGATTTTCATGTTCCGCTTTTAATATCAAAAATCAAAAGTGAAAGTTACGTCATCGCCAAATGCTTATCACATCTTAAAACCCAATAAAACAACTCTATTCAGCCTTATCACAACTATTCACAAGTTTCTAGACCAAAAGTAAATCGAAATTGAAAGTTACGTCATCGCCAAATGCTTATCACATCTTAAAACCCAATAAAACAACTCTATTCAGCCTTATCACAACTATTCACAAGTTTCTAGACCAAAAGTAAATCGAAA